>MJUT01035240.1:193313-207693 GCA_002080005.1 Gigantidas platifrons
CCTTTTTATTTGTCCATTGTATTGTCTGTCCTTTTTATTTGTCCATTGTATTGTCTGTCCTTTTTATTTGTCCATTGTATTGTCTGTCCTTTTTATTTGTCCATTGTATTGTCTGTCCTTTTTATTTGTCCATTGTATTGTCTGTCCTTTTTATTTGTCCATTGTATTGTCCTGTCTTTTTTATATGTCCATTGTATTGTCTGTCCTTTTTATTTGTCCATTGTATTGTCTGTCCTTTTTATTTGTCCATTGTATTGTCCTGTCTTTTTTATTTGTCCATTGTATTGTCTGTTCTTTTTATTTGTCCATTGTATTGTCCTGTCCTTTTTATTTGTCCATTGTATTGTCCTGTCTTTTTTATTTGTCCATTGTATTGTCCTGTCCTTTTACGATTTACGGCTACTGATTACCGCTTTGACATCTTCAAACATTTCTTTCTAACAAGTGAAATTGTTCACTATCTTTGTTTAACTTTTCTTAGTCAGTGTAATTTTAAGACGGGATCTGATTGGATGCAGCTAGTCCTGGTTGCCCCGAAACGAAATAAAGAGAAAAATGGGTATATACTTGAACTTATAAATGCAAAAATGAAGAGTAGTATCATTACTCTTGGATTGCGAGGATCTAAATATGCTTCTTTATGTTCACAGAAACAGATCTCTAATGAAATGAAGGTATCTTAACCAACTGACGTTGTAACAAGCACACATATACGTTCCATTATCTTGGTTAATGATAGTATAGTTTTGCAGGTGTGTAATTCGTGTTTTTTCTTTAAATGAATGTATTATTATATGCAATCAAAAGTTAAATCAACGGTTCTGGTTAAGACATTTCATCAAAAATGTCAGTGCAATAAATGGAGCAGGAACTGTCTACATATCCACATCACCTCAGTTCACCCCTTGATTTCAGTGGGTTTTGGTATTGCTCTATCGTTAGATTTCTGTGCGGTGTTTCTTCTTCTTTCAATACGGAAAATCTTCAACTTGATGAAGGTTACTTTCCGGCGCATGCCTGGGCATGACAATTTTTATTAATTTTCATTTTTTACAATTTTTATTTTTTTTATAGTATAAGATAAAAACATGATGTCGACTATTAGATCAGGTGTGGAAATGTTTTATGGAGGACATCATGTGTCAGTCTCTCCCTAAAAAATTCTGTAGAGGTACTGTTTGTGATATGTTCAAGTAATTTATTCCAATCTTTGATAGTTTTGCAGAAGAAGGAAAATTTGAATGAGTCTTTGTTGCACTGTATTTGTCTGATGGTATTTGAATGGGTAGATCTTGTTCTGGATTGGCTAGGTATTAGGATGTTTTCATATGAAACTGCAATGTTGTTGTTGATTATTTAATAGAATATATGTAATCTAGTTTTTAGACGTCTTTCTTGTCGTGTTGGCCAATCAAGTGAGTGTATCATTTCTGTGACGCTGCTGGTATTGTGGTGTCTGTGGCATGAATATCTTGCTGCTCGTCTTTGGACCTGTTCGATTTTATTGATGTTTTCGGTGGTATTTGGGTCCCAGACAGAGCAGCAGTACTCTAGTTGGGGTCGTACAAGAGATTGGTATGCTCTATCTTTTACAGATTTTGAATTAATTTGAAGGTTGCGTCTGGTGAATGAAAGAGATTTATTTGCTTTGGACGTCATTTGTTGAACGTGATTGTTCCATTTTAAATCTGCTGATAGTGTTATTCCTAGATATTTTGCTGATTGTACTGATTTTAAGATGTGCCCATCCATGTTGTGGTAAAAATGTTGTGGCAATTTTTGTTGTTGTTATTCTTAAGATGTTACATTTGTCTGGATGAAATGCCATTAGCCAATCCTGTTCCCATTTGATAGCTGATTCAAGGTCTTCTTGTAGTTTTATGCAATCTGCTTGTGTTTTAATAGGTCTATATATAATGCTATCATCTGCAAAGAGTCTTATTTGGCTGTGTTTGGTGTAATCTGGTAGGTCGTTAATGTATATAAGAAACAGTATGGGCCCTAGTACAGTTCATTGGGGGCACGCCAGAGGTGACTGCAATTTTTTCAGATGTTGTGTTTTCTAAAAGTACTGTCTGTGTTCTGTTTGCAAGAAAAGATGTTATCCAGTTTGTTACTTGGTCAGATATACCATAAAATTTTAGCTTGGAGATGAGTCTTTTGTGTGGTTCTTTAGCAAAAGCTTTTGCGAAGTCCATTATTATTAAATCTGTTTGAATGTTTTTATCATTGTTTTGTGCTAGTTGGTGAGCAAGTGATATTATTTGTGATTCACATGACCTATTCGATCTAAAACCATGTTGCATTTCGTACAAGATGTTGTTTGATTCCAGGTGTTCCATCATATTACTAGCGATTACATGTTCTAGCAGTTTGCAGGAAATACAGGTTAGAGATATTGGCCTGTAATTTGCTGGGTGGTGTTTGTCTCCCTTTTTGTATACTGGTGTTACATTTGCATGGTTCCAGTCAAGTGGAACTTGCCCGGTTTCCATTGATTTTTTGTAAATGATGGTAAGTATGTCTGAGTAAATGTCTGCATGTTCTTTAAGTATTTTACCAGCGATGTTGTCAGCTTTTTTGGGGTTGATGTTGTTGATAAGTTTCAGTATGCCTTTTTTGGAAATTGAGATGTTTTTCATGATTGGATGCGTACTAGGACCTTTATCTGGAATTTCTGTGTTTGCTTCTGATGAAAAGGCTGATTAGAATTGCCTATTTAAGATATTGGCTTTTTCTGTTGGATCTGCATGCAAGACTCCTTCACTTCTGAGAGGTGCTATACTGGTGTTTTCTTTTTTCTGGCTTTTTATATAGGAGTATAAATTTTTGGGTTGTTTATTGAACTTTTGTTGATCTGGTTCATTTATGTCTATGTCAAAAATTATATTTTCAATGTAATTCCAGTATGAATTACGCATTTCTTTCTGGAGTTTTGTTTTAACTTCTTTGTATGTTTTAGTATGTTTACTGTTTGATTTTTTCTTTTTGAATAATTTGTTTTTCTTGTTTGTTAGCTTTTTAATTTGAGGTGTTTCCCATGGTAGTGTTGTTTTATTACCGATTGATTTTGTTGGTATGTTTTTCTTTATGGAATTAGTAGTGGAGTTTTTGAAATAATTCCATAGATCATTTACATCCATATGATTTTGATTTGCTTTCATATGTGAGTGAGTGGTATGTAAGTCTTGTTCAATTTTTTCCCAGTTGGGTTTTTTATACTGATATACTTTGTGAGGCTTTTGTTTTATTTTAGGAAGTGATAGATTGATTTCACTGAAGATAATATCGTGATCCCCCATAGGTGGTAATGTTTCAATTCTGTTTATGAAAAATGGATTTGACATACACAGAAGATTTAGTTTTCGATCGTTTCATGTTGGTTTGTCTATGACTTGTGTTAGATTATGGTCATTTAATATATCAAGTAAGTTTTGGTGCAGGGATGAATCTGGTTTACTCTGTACAACTGATGGAATGTTCCAGTCAATGTGGCCTAGATTGAAATCGCCACTTAGCCATATGTTTGCATTTGTTTTATTGCACACTCTGCTTAAGGAATTATTAAGTTGCTCTAATGATTCTCCTTTATCTGAAAGTGGTCTGTAATATGTTCCTAGATATAGTGTTTTGTTTCCCGTTGACTTTATTGTTGCCCAAACTATCTCACAGTCTGTGTCTAATTCTGTGACTTGTGATGTTGTGTATTCATTGGAAATTGCAATTAGAACTCCCCCATAGCCGTCTTTCCTGTTTTTGCTATAAACAGTATATTTAGTTGGATCAAAGTATTCATATGGTGAAATATTATCTGACAGCCATGTTTCTGAGCCAAAAATTATTGTAGGTTTACATGATTCTATTATTTGATCTAGTTCTGGTTTCTTATTTTTAATGGATTGGAAATTTATAGGAAGTACTCTGAGTGGTGATGTACTGTCTATTTTGGAACTCTTTGACTTAAAGGTTTGTCTATCTATAGGCGAAGATTGGCGAGATGGTTTGCCTATAGAATCTTGAATGCATTCTTCATCATCTAGTGTTAAGAAGCTGTTTGATGTTTCTATAGTGCTGTTGAAGAATGTGGTTGAGAAGTTTGGCATACCACATTTTGCACATTCCCATGATAAATTACTGTTATTTAATATTTCATACATATGGTAGTTTATGTGGTACCACTGCTCACAGTCATCGCAGCATATAGCTTTATACTTCCAAGTGACAGTTTTATTACAAGCTCCACATAGATATTTTGGTGGACCTGGATTGGGTTCAGGTGCATATGAGTTTGCAAGAAGTAGGCTACATAAGTATATTAGTACTAACCTTTCATGTTTAATGGATTTATTTTTCTTGATGCAACAATTAAGAGAGAAAGAATAGATATCTGAAGTCTTATTCTCTTTGTTTGCAATTGTTGTTGACCAGGAGTTGTCTGGAGCTATATTATTGTGGTGGTTATTAAAGCTTGGATTCAATATGTCATTACATTTGATCACAGTATCTAAGTGTAGTATTTTTGCTACATAGAGCATCAACAGAGATGTAATCAGAATTGTTCTGATTGTATGCATGTTGTGCTCGAAATCTGAAAATAAGTGCAGATGCAGAGTACAGCCGGATATGATGTTAATAAAAATATAACAAGTTAGGTCTTCGTCCCTTGAGCTACTCAAGGGTACAGGATAACTTACACAAAGATTGGCCTTGTTAATTGAGCTAAAGTAAAGCAGACAGGACAGTCGTGTGTGTTGCTTTTGTTTACTTCCGGTTTGTTTATTTTTTTTGTGGTCATGTGATAAGATTTTGGCGGTAAGAAATGTCAATATCACAGGTTTTTAATTTGTATATTTCACACTCTTTTTGGTAAAATAATGAATGAGAATAGGTAAAACATGTGTTGGTGAGTATGTATACCAATTTTTGTGGCAAATAAGGTTCAATTACTATTGTTATCAGAAAACTTTTCTGAGCGAAAATAAGGAAGCCTTCACTCGCCCAGGCATGCGCATTGCTTTGTAGATCATTGTTTATATTTTTTCGTAAACTTGTCTTTTTATTCTTTTTGTCATCGTATTGTTTGTTCTTCTTCGGGGTTTGATTTCCCCTTTGGCTTCTTCAAACTTACTTGATATACATTCAATAATGACTGTCATATCATTTATGAAATTGTCGTAATTATAGGAAATAATTAATGTAAATATGACTGAATAATGTATGAATTTTGATTTATTCTATTTCTCTTCTATTATCAACTGTATCGATATTACATTATAATTGCAATTAGACAAAATCAGAACCAAAAAAGACTGATGAAACCAAGGCGTGATAAAATATGAAAATTAATATATAATGACAAGTGCGAGGCCAGAGTTAAAAAACGGAAACAAAGTCAATGATCAACGTGAGAAAAAAAAACACAAAAAAACTAAAGAGTCATCTGTGTTAGACACTGCCTAGCGATGAACTAATTCATGATGGCGGCCATAAAACTTCCAAAATTAAAACTTCCGTCTCTATTGCATGAATCCATGTGTTAGCAGTTTGCTTGTAAGCAGCAATCATCTATCCAGCTGCATTATTTAAGGAAAGGACTGAGGTAGTGGTGAAGTTCAAATTGTGACCTCGAAAGTTTACACAGACAACCATTGATCTGATCCGTTTGTCATTGTGAATGTCTCGTCCTTCTTTCCTCTTTAATATCTTATCACCGGGTGTTTTAACAAGAGTAGTACAATGGGTTTCACTGGTGGAGCAGAAACATGAGTCCATTCCTGATTTTTAATGGGGATAATGTTGCTTAATCTTTAGTTTTCTGTGTAGCGTTTTCTTGAACTTAATTAAAAAAAAATTTCATTTTCCTTTTTTCATTTGGCATCTGATTACCCCTTTGGAATCTTCAAGCCTTTCTTCATCACTTTTTGTCTTGAGTAGCCACTATGTTAGACCCCTCATGCGAATACAGGAATAAATCGGATACAATGCGAGAGAAATTAGTACTCATTGGAATGCTAACTAATTGTTAAAAAACCTTACCACCAAACACAACAAATATGCTATGGATTAGAAAAAGTCTAGGATTTTTAAAAAATGAGAAACTGTCAGTTTCAAAGTATCTCCAAGTAGGGTTTTTTTTCTACACAAGGCTAGGTATTGATATCTATGATAATTATACTAAGGACACAAAGTTGAACCAATATCTTTAACCGAATTTTAAGATTAATGTGATGGATATCAGTTTCATTAAAATTAAAATTTGGTTAAAGACATTGGTACAACTTTGTTTCCTTAGTACAATTGTCATAGATCTTAATACGTTGTCCTTCCCATTGCTTTAGCTAGACCAGGTACCATTCTGTCCACCGTAAGGGAAATCGCATATAAAAGATAATAAATCGCATAAACTTAGAACCAAATCAAGAATGTGCAAAAAGTCTATGGATAAGACGAAATCCTGGAAATTAAAGTAAGGACCTCAAAATATGATAACACGAACCGGAATAAGAAAATTTTTCTTGCATTGTGTACCATGTTCATTATGTATTAAAAGCCAACAAGGGCATCATTTGTAAATCGTATTAGACGCTACAATACCCAAATTAAACAGGTTAAATTGAGCATGAACACCACATAAAGTGACGACGGACGTATAAAACATAAACGTTAATTGGAGCACAAATACCAAATAAGAAGAAGACGGCCACATAGAACATGAACGTTAAATCGAGCACAAATACCAAATAAGAAGAAGACGGCCACATAGAACATGAACGTTAAATTATTGGACACAAATACCAAATAAGATACAGACGGCCACATCGAATATAAAGGTTAAATTGAGCATGAATACCGCATAGGATGAAAACGACCGCATCGAAAATAAACGTTAAATTGAGCATGAATACCGCATAGGATGAAGACGACCGCATCGAAAATAAACGTTAAATTGAGCATGAATACCGCATAGGATGAAGACGACCGCATCGAATATAAACGTTAAATTGAGCATGAACACCGCATAAGATGAAGACGACCGCATCGAACATCAACGTTAAATTGAGCATGAACACCGCATAAGGTGAAGACGACCGCATCGAATATAAAAGTTAAATTAAGCATGAATACCGCATAAGGTGAAGACGACCGCATCGAACATATACGTTAAATTAAGCATGAACGCCACATAAAGTGAAGATGACCCCATCGAACATTGAGCATGACTACCACATAAGGTGAAAAAGGTCACACAACATTATATACGGAAATCATTTTACACCGGTAATGGGAAATATTTTTAAAACTTTATATTGGAGGTTTTATCCATATCGAACGGACTATAGCTTAAGGTAAATTTGTATTGAATATCAATAACAATAATAATTTTTTAAAAAAAAGTTGTTTTTTTTTATAAAAGAAATAATGCTATACCTTGTTTCTATGCCTTCCTGCCTTAGTAAATACTAGTAATATATTTATAATTAAGCAATATATATAATACATTGATGCGTTGGTGTTTTTCCATAATTGCACACGGAATATTTCACAGGTATTTGATCCAAGTCATTTATTACTTTTCTTTGAAGGGAACAAGCTAAAGTAATGTTGGGACATTAATGGTTCAGTTTGGATAAATAAATCTTTAACAAAACCAAAGGAGATCAACATCCGATTTTCAGCCTTAATCCTGTTGACAGGAAACACATTATTTAAATGTGCGTTTTTTAATTCTAATAAATGGTTTTGTAAATTACCATTTTCAGCAGTTACTAACTTTTCATTACAATTTAAGCATCTGTGTTTTTAGTACTATTTAAAATTTTACAGTTTAATCCGAAGCATTTTACATCATATAAAAACACATAGGGAATAAAACTTAGTGCGCTCGAGGCGTTTCTGGAATAACCTTCATCAGGTACTTGTAAGTTCAAAGCCAACATATTTGAAAGCCAATTTATTGATTGACTCTAGCTGTTATCTCCGGTGAAATGTCAAAAATGCAAGTTTTTCGTAAAGATATAAGGAATCATATATTTAACGTCTATTTCTTTTCTTTTCTTTTCTTTTTTATTTATATTATTTGAACAACAATGTCTTTGAAATGTCAGACCAAATGTATAATCCAGAAAAACAATGTTTTTGAAGAGATGAAGACTGTGATATATTGAATTGAAATGGGTTTTGATATCTACGTTGTGTCAATAAAAAATAATCGAATTCCATATACAATGTATTATATAAACATACACAATGTTAGTTCAGAGTTGTATGTCTTCGACCTGATTTGTTAATATGTCATGGATTGTTCAAGCCAATCTTCCGGGGCATCTGAGCTTGCCTCCGGTTTTTAGTGAGGTTCTTGTTGCCCAACCTTGGAGTTTATGTGTAGTGTTTTGTAGATCGTTGTTTGTCCTTTTTTATTTTGACCATTTTGTCGTCTGTCCTTCTTCGAGTTACGGCTTATGATTGGCCCTGTGGTATCTGTATTCTCTTCTTAAGTGTATAAATAACATTGACATGTGAAAGAAAGAGATGCGCTTAACACTATGTTTACCTGCTTCATATACTTGGCCAACACGATTTGTGAAATTTTACTTTAATTGTATAGCTTGTTAAAGTCATAACATTAGAAGAAAGTCTTATCCTGCTCCAATTTCTACTCCCACTGCCTGTTATTGAACAGTGGGTAGCATGTCTTAACTGGCGAAGGGAAGTGGTAATATTCAAATGGGCACAAATGTAGCATATATATATTTGTACAAAAGTAATCTAATATATCTTTTGGCAATTTACATCCATTAATTATTACTATTCTTGTCAAATTTGGGCAAACACTTATCTTATTCACCCGAATTCACTCCCGGTTTTTAATGGGGTTCGTGTTACTCGATCTTTAGTTTTATGTGTATGTTTTGTAGATCGATGTTTGTCCTTTTGTCCTTTGTTTTATTCGCCTTGTGTTGTCTGTCCTTCTTCGACTTACGGATTCTGATTACCTCTTTGGTATCACCAAACTCTTCTTATTCCAGAAACGCGTCGTGCGCAATACAGTAAATATCTAAATTTTGACTACAAAATACATCTGACGGCACATTGTCAAACAATTTACATTGAAATACAGATATGAGAAAAGTCCTTGTTTTTCTCAATCGTTTATTATCATATATATAACTTATCAATAAATGTGCTTTATCATCCTTCCCTCCGGCTATATATACCTGCTGACCCCATAAGCAAAACTCGTATCAAAGTCCGCGTGAGCTTAGCAGGACTTATCAACAGGCAGCTGGAGTTATCACCAAATTCTCCCAACATTTAGACGATAATTACTGTGAAGATGAAAAAAGTAAATACAATTCATCAACACCAGTAGCTAGTTAACATTTCATGTTTTAAACATAAATTAAATTAGTAACTGTCGTGTCAGCAATATCAACAAACATCGTCCTACAAAAATGGACTTGTCACAATTCTTGATAACCTCTCCTGGGACTACTTTTTTTATTCAAATGTACGTCACAATCGAGGTCATGACCTTTGTGTTTTCTAAACCGGAACGGAATTGGTAAACAAAACCGCAAATGAAAATGGGTGAATCCTGTTGCCGACTTTTATGTTTGTAAATAAAAAACCCAATGAATATCACCATTAAATGAAAAAATCAACATTCTTAACTTTTATTTATACCAAATACAAACAAATTCACAAATTTTACAAACACTAATTTAAAACTATTGTCAAGAAAACAACATGACCCCCCCTTTTTCAAGCTGGTCCAAAGCAATAATTTCGTCTGCTAATTAAACAAAAACAAAACAAACAAAATGACCTCTGATAATTTTGAAGCACAAACAAGGAAACATTTTTTAATGCAATTTGGAGAGAAGGCAACAAATGATGAAGAATGTGAAGCTTGGTCGGATGTAGATGAAAATGAATTGTTAAGTGCCACAAATGTTCCCTCTTGTAATTACTTGGATTTTTCTGAACCAAGAAAAAAATCGCTATAACAGTTTAGCATGTGTACAGCAACAAGGTGTAGATGCCACTTCTAACAATTATACACCCAAAACTAATTATAAACAATCTGAAAACAAAAATACACACAACCTTGATCGATTCAAAAATATCACTGATGGAGATCTCGAAATATACATAAAAGAACAGGAGAACAGAAATACCAGTAGGAAAACAAAATCAGACGTAAAAATCTTTAAAACGTTTTTAACAAATATCCACGATGAGAATAGATGTATTGAGAACATTCCGCAAGTTGAGCTAGACCGCTATCTGGGGTTGTTTTTTGTAAGTGCACAAAAAGAGAAGTCCAAAAATGGAACATTGGAATATGAACCTTCATCACTGAAGTCTATTAGAGCTAGCATTCATCGATATCTAAAGGACAAGCAGTATGATGGCAACATTATGGTTGATGATGAGTTTCATAAAAGTAGACAAGCTTTGACAGCTAAATTTAAAGAGCTTAAATCTTTAGGAATGGGAAATAAGCCCAATGCAGCAGATCCATTAACAGATATAGAAATTAATAAATTTTATGATGAAAATTTGTTGGGTGCAGACAACCCGCGTGCACTTCAAAATACTGTATATCTAAATAATAACTATCATTTTGGCCTTCGTGGCGTTACTGAACATTATAACTTGTGTTGGGGTGATATCACTTTAAAAGTGGACACAAATGGTGACGAGTATTAAAATACTGTAAAGAGAGACAAACAAAAACACGGCAAGGGGACAACATAGGTAATATAAGGAAATCAGGACCTATTGCAATGGAAAACAAATCTGACAGAACACGATGCCCTGTCTTGGCATATAAACTGTTTTCCATGAAAAGACCTGAAAACATGAAAAAGACTGACTCCCCATTCTATATTCAGGCAACTATATTTCAAGATAACAATATTAAGTCAAAAACCTTCTGGTACAAAAATATGCGACTTGGTGTCAAATCCATCAGCAAAATCATTAAAGGTATGGCTAAAGAATCGCTACCGGCGAGCAATAAGAAACTTACAGGACATAGTGCCAGGAAAGGTGCTATACAGAAACAAAAAGATGCAGGAATACAGGACACTGAAATTGTGCAAAGAACTGGACATAAAAATATTAACAGTCTTCTCTCATATTCAAGAACAAGCTTAGAGCAACAGAAAAAAACTTCAGTAATGCTTTCAGACACCAACTCTAATTCAGTTTTAAACAGTAATTCAACTACATACAATTCTCATTCGACAAATGAAACAACCGGTTCTAACAACACATGCAGTTCAAGTCAGAATGCAATATACAATGGCAATTTCAATTTCAAAAATCTTAACCCAGCAATGAGTGGACTTTTCACAAATGCGACTATTAACGGAGGACACTTTAATTTCTCATTCAATACTAATACCGGTACTAACACTAGTCAACAAAGTTCAGGGATCAAAAGGAAGAGAGTTCAAATGATTGATAGTGACAGTGATTAATGATTAAATTTATTAAGATAATGAAATATATTTATATTTAGATTGTTGATTTCGAATACACATGTTTATGATGATATTGTTGACAATTTCTGAATCCAAATATTTAATTATAGTACATGTAGTACATTAGATGGATTTGATTTGATTTTTGGTGTTTTAACGCCACTTTCAGCAATATCTCAGCTACATTGTATAACATGGCAACCAGTTTTAGTGGTGGAGGAAGCTAGAGTACCCGGAGAGAACAACGAACCATGGGCAAGCAACTGGTAAACTTTATCACTTGGGGCTGCGAGTCGACTGCACCCTTTTTTGTAAGGCCCTGGAGAGTTCAAATCTAACATTTAGCTAGTTTAACCACACCATACTTTTGTTTACCTATCCAAAGTCACGAGCTTTTACCAGTGGCTGTCATATTTTTTAAAACAACCACATTACCAGAATTACTGTCAATTTTGATGCTATTATTGAATATTTTCAACAATTCATGTCTCACTCTCATCAGTACATAATGTAGCTAGAATCGAAAGATTAGGAAACCTAATTTTCAAATACTTTATTGGATAAAGCACAGTAGATCACATGTATTTGCATAATCCAATACAATCACAAAATTATCAATGCAAGGTAAAAGGACTATTATTGTTGTTCTTCATCTTTTGTTAAACAATTGAAAAGTATCTAATCAGACAGGAAAGGTTTTAATACAGGAAATATTATTTGCATACAGATTTCAAAATCTCATATACCGTAACAGTATTCAGCCATCAAACTAGGTTAGGATTTGAACCTAAGACCTTCTCTTGCGCATGTACAGATGTACTTAATTGACGTAAGAGATGCTCTAACCTCTGAGCTACCTAGTTTTGTCTTATTTTGACATAATGAAATCCATGGCACAAATATTATGTCCTTTTGTAATATCATGGGTCATAATTTAGCTAACAGGTTTGCAAACTGAAGAAGCGAAGGTATTGTATATACCTACATGTGATATTACTGGCTGTACCGTCAATTATTACCGGTACGTAAACATAAAAAGGTCCAGTCGACAATAGCCAATATGGTCAAAATTACATACATTGTATATCACTGTGTATTTGTAGCTGTCTTAGTTCGACATCAGGTGTTAATGGGTTCGGTGTTGATAGAAAATTAGGAACTATTAATTGTGCCAGATGAAAATCGGGAGAAAACTGATGAAATTGAGAAATATCTAGTTAACCATACGATTGATTGATTGGTGCTTAACGTCCAGCGAGCAATTGTTCAGCAATATTCAGGTCCGACGAGAACATTTAAAATAAAAATTTAAAAGCCACGGGACTCGAAACAAGAAAATGTGATGGGTAGGGACGGATAATTTAGCCAGTTACACAGGTCTCCTATGGACCACTTATCATGAGCAGATACACTGGGTTCTTTAACGTGCGTAGAGGGTGGCAATCTTTCAACACGTGACCTCGATTTTAAGTACGCGTACGTCTCATCCGAAGGACGGGTTGGTTGTAAATTTATACATCCCGCACAACCGACGGACGCCCCTTCAAGCCGAAGAACCTCTCGGTCCCAATTCTATACCCCGGAGTTGACCACTTTAGAGGACTAGTGCCTCTAGAACGGAGAAACCTGGTGCCTAGTCTACCCCGCACATGAAGAATAGTATCCAGTAAGCCATCTGGTCACAGTAAAATTATGAACAAGATTTCGTGGTGACCTGCAGTGCGGGTATCTGATTATTTGACCACAGGCTATGCATTTACAAACATTTTTGAGGGTGGGGTATATTTCCTAACAATAACCTTCATTTTCTCTTGCCATGGTGCGACAGCTGACACGTGGTAATCAAGTGTATTTATGTTTGCGAAAACAAGTCATTATTTGTGACTGTACGAGCAACTATAAACACCCAAGGTCATTCATCTACATAGATTTCAGCAATTTGATAAAACAAAACCTCGTGTATATAATGTAAGAGTTGTCAAACGATCCTGACACTACAAATCTTACCTGAAGCGACTAACAAATCTTCATTGGAAGAAAGCGCCATCTTGTGTGGAGTTGAACTTGCCGCGGTGGTTGAATATGATTTCATTTAAATTTTCATTATTTTAAATCATTGTCTGTGAACTGTGATTTTTTTTGTTAAATTTTCATCAAGTTACGTTATAAAATCTACCGTTTACTGAAATAAAGAATTGTATCTTTGCAAACTAACTTAGGAACTATGTTTTAAAGCGTATTTTGCCTTAAGTAGTGAGTGCGGATGCATATTTTGAATCATGTGATTTTTCCCGCGAAAATACAAATATCGAAACCTATAGATGTACAATATATCCGTGTTTATGTTTGATTTAATGATGATAAACATGTCATCTGAATGTGAATATGATTGATACTAAAAATATCAGCCTGCTCGACAGAATATGAAGTTTTTGACTCGTTCGCTTCGCTCACTCGCCAACAAACTTCATATTCTGGCTCGACAGGCTGATATTTTCCGTATCAATCAATTCACATCCAGATAACATATACATATTATACAAATATAGCCTTCCATTGAGGTCAATACATGGATTTATAGACCTATAAATATATATCGACCGAGGACGAAGTCCGAGGTCAATATATATTTTTAGGTCTATAAATCCATTTATCATATAGTACTAAATAAAGGAAATTTGCATATATAATACTGAAAGAACATTACGGCTGTATTTGTCTGCCGTGACTGATATCGATATCATCACCCCTTTATCATACCCCTTAAAATGATATTGATCATAAAATTTCAAAATTTTCAAAAAATTTAAAAATTTCAATTTCTTTAAAAAAAAATTCATAAAATTTCAAAAATTTCAAAAAAAAATTCAAAAATTCCAAAATTTCAA
>MJUT01035240.1:207891-250476 GCA_002080005.1 Gigantidas platifrons
AATTTTCAAGAATCTTATGTAATAAAACAATTACTACACTTGAACTTGATCAATATGAAAAAAAAAAAAAAAATCTGAAATGTAATAAAACAATTACGGCCTCGGTCTATATTGCTTTTAAGTGTTCCATAAAGGTTCATAATACAGAACAAGACATTCTCATGTTTAAGTATATGATAAAAATAATATGATATGGATCTTTCCGTATCACATCCCGTATCAAACTTCGACCAATATCATCCCTCGAGCTAAAGCTCTCGGGATGATATTGGTGTCTCGGGATGATACGGGATGTGATACGGAAAGAGCCATATAATATGTATATGTTATCTGGATGTGAATTGATTGATACCGAAAATATTTTTCAGTATCAATTATATTCACATTCAGATGACATGTTTATCATCCTTAAATCAACCATAAACACGGATACATCTATATTTGTATTTTTCGCGGGAAAAATTACATGATTCAAAATATTCAAAATACGCTTCCCCAAACCCGTAGTTCATAAGTAGTTTGCAAAATATACCATTCATTTTTACAGATTTATATAAATGTTAAGATTGTTGGATTTTCCCTTTAATGGGGATATTCATTTTTTTTTATTACAAACATCAAAGTCATCCATTTTCATTAAAGGTTTTGCTTACCAATGCCGTTCCGGTTTAGAAAACATGACGGTCACAACCTCCTTTATGACGTAAAAAATTATGACGTCTGAGGAGAGGTTATCAAGAATTGTGTAAAGTACATTTTTGTAGGACGATGTTTGTTGATATTTCTAACGCGACAGTTCTTAATTTGATATATGTTTTAAAAAATAATGTTAACTAGCTAATGGTGTAGATGAATTTTATTTATTTTTGCCATCTTCACAGGAATTATCGTTTAAATGTTAGGAGAATTTGGTGATAACTCCTGCTGACTGTTGATAAGTCCTGCTCAGCTCACGCGGACTTTGATACGAGTTTTTTGTTTATGGAGCCAGCAGGTAGATATAGCCGGAGGGAAGGATGATAATCTCTATGTATTGACCGAAATGGTAGGCTATAATTGTTTTATCATTTTTCAATATTATTATTTAAATATTAAAATTTTGAAATTTTATGAAAACTTTGAAATTTTATGAAAACTTTGAAACTTTTGAAACTTGTTGAAAATTTTATCATTTTTAATTTTTTTTGAAATTTTTAAATCTTATGAAATTTTTGAAAGTTTTGAAATTTTATGAAAATTTTGATTTTTTTTTTTATTTTTGAAACTTTAAAAAAAAGTATTTTATAATTTTGAAATTTTTTGAAAATTTTGAAATTTTATGAAATTTGTTGAAATTTTGAAAATACATTGATAAATCGTGTATAGCACAGATGTTTCTAAAATAGATTTGTATATTGCATGGTTGTTACTATAATTAGTAACGTCCGTGCTATACCACTTTTTATAGAACGTCATGTGACCCGTTATCAGCCAATCAATGTTTCCAAATAATATACAAAAATGATCATGTATTGTAAAGCATTAATATCCTATAAAACCAATATACATTTCACATTTAAATGATTTCGCATACATATATGTAAATACTCTTTTTTTATTGTATTAAATTTGAACATAACAGACGGTGTTTATGGTGTATATAAAACGAGAGATATGCAATTAAACATACAATTTGCTATGATCCAATAGGAAAGTGAAATGAGACAAGATTCAAGATTCTTTTTTTCTTAAACACCATAGTAAGTACATTGGTACACAGAATTTGTTCAATATGATAACATAAATAATATTAACACACGTGACAAGATGAAATAAGTAAAATGATTAACAAATACAGTACAGCAACAAAAGAGGATTAACCTGGAAGAACCACTTGAGAATGTATAACCTTTATAAATTTGCAAAGATTTTTTAGTTTACTTTTTTTTTTAGATTGAAACAATTTTCCGAACTTTAATATATTAATTCTGCGTATAAAATAAGGATTTAAAAATTGTTTTCTGATATCTACTAGAGATTGACACTGAAGTATATAATGAAATTCATCACCAAGTTCTTGGCATTGACATAAATTACAGTGTCTATTTTGTCGTTCAATTCTATGCCATCTGCCCGTTTCTATTGGTAACCTATGGTTTCCGGTTCTAAATCTACAATATTTAATTCTATCTTTTTCTGGTAAAATATCTAAATAATGCTCATGTTCGAACTTTTCTTTAAATAATCTGTAAGACAGCCCTTTTGGCGAGTTTTCAATATCAGATCTCCATTTTTGTTGGAATTGGTCAAATATTTTTTGCTTTAAACTAATACTTAACCATTTTGAATTTACATTTCCTTGAGATATCCATACATTACTATATCCACATCTATCTAATATATTCTTAATACATTTCAACCATTCAGACTTCTATTGATCTTGCGAATTTTTCAAAAACATGTATTTATACAAAATAGACGGACATAGGATAAATGCCAAGTTCTCCATATATAATAAAATTCGGAGTTGACTTCTTCAAATTCAATATTAATTTGCAAAATTTTAAGTGCACTCTTTCAATAATATCTATGTTGCCGAACCCCCATATTTCGCACCCATATAACAGGATTGGCTTCACAATTTTATCAAAAAGATCGTATTGAGATTTAATTGACAAGTTATGTAACCTCCCCTTCTTTAATACCTCGTACATAGCCTTATATGCTTTATTAATTAAAACCTTCTTCGCAATTGTAAAATTACCGGTTCTTGAGAAATTCAGGCCTAGATATGTGAATTCATTGACAATTTCTATTGCATTTCCATCATGTGAAAAGTTAATATTGTGGGGCAATGGACCACGAGAAAAAATTATAATTTTAGTTTTGCTAGAATTAACTTTAAGCTTCCAGATATTACAGTAGTCACAAAAGATATTTAGTTGTAGTTGTAGATCTGATGCAGAATCCGAGACAAAACAAATAATAAATCAACCTTCATCACATACGCACTTTAATGATATTTTGGAAAGTACTACTCATCTAATTATTGAGTTGGTCACGTGATAAGATGGAATAGTATATAAAAGCTTTCAACGGTGTCCAAAAAGACCAGGGGCCCGGGTGGCTCAATGAGTTAGGTCGCTGGATCTAACAACTCATACAAGCCTATCACCAATACGGCGTGGGTTCGCGCCCGGCTTTGTAAATTACAAAAAAGGGTGCACTCGACTCGCAACCGCAAGTGATAAAGTTTACCAGTTGCTTGCCCATGGTCGGTGGTTCTCTCCGGGTACTCCGGCTTCCTCCACCACTAAAACTGGTCGCCATGATATAGCTGAAATATTGTTGAAAGTGGCGTTAAACACCAAAAATCAAATCAAATCAAAAAGACCAGTGGTATTCATATGACACGTTGATTGACCGGAGTAATTATAATAAACAGAAAAAATTTAAAGGAAAATGCTACAAATTAGACTGTTATTATTACACTACAAAAAAATGATAATGGGTCTTTACCTATAGGGACCGTCGTGGTCGTGATCGTATCGTAGTTGGATTTCCAGCTACCTGTGCAATCAGTCCCTATCACCATTACGTTGTGAGTTCAAGAGAATGCTTCTAAATTAAGATTTTTTAAGGCCAATGAAATGTCTTTTAGCATAATTTTACACAGAACAAAATAGAAGAAAAAAACAAACAAACAAAACCAAATATAATAAACCATAATAAACTTAATAAACAAAAAATTAAAGATCGAACAAACAAACTAAAATTAGTTGATAAATGGAAAGAATTAATAATTGAAAACAATGATGTGAAAACTGAAGTGTATTTTAGTGATAATCGAAATAGTTGTAGTCAGTTACAGCAGAAAGTAATAAAACACTCTTAACCTGACAAGAAACCCAATATGTTGTCCTAAATCACTAAAGTAAATTCAATGTGAATATTATGTAGTGTTAATTTGATTATGGGTAACATCCCCTTTGTAAAGTACGAGTGGTCTCGTTTCGATTTAACATCATTCCAATCGTTAGTTAAGCATACTGAATTTCGAATCTTGGTTGATCCTGCTGGGTTTTCGTACTATTGCTTCTACTAAATTTTTAAGCTTTACCTACTGATCCTCCTTACGCTATACTTGTTAGTGTCTCCCCATTCTCAATTTATTGTTACTCGTAATTGAGCTGTACCCTTTACGTCTAACGATACACTCTACTCATGGGCATCTTTGTTATTTTGATATTATACGGTGTATACAATTTAATGTCTCATTTGCGGGACTATCAACAGGAATACTACTCACGAGTGAAGCAATCTAACAAATACCATCGTCATTGTGCCCGACATCACATGACGAGGTTACAAAATTACTTTATCCATGTTTTAAAAGACAGTATCTACGAATTAAAAGTTGAAAGAGTGTTAAAATTAAACCAATACGTCCACAACTGTATAAATAAGAGTATACACCATAAGCACTGTGAAATGTTTGACAAATTCCACATTGCTCGAAAGACAAACTCCGACCATCAAGTAATAAAAAAGGATATGGAGATAAATGAGCATGATAAACTATCCAGCATTGCACACAAATTCAAGTAAAGGAACAGCGCTTTTAGTGCTGTTCCATATTTCATAGTCAAAGTAGAGTCTTAAATATGTAAACTACAGCTCTTGACACTTTCTATCCCTGCTTAATGTTAAAGCAACGCCTACTGGAAGTTTCGTTTCTTTCTAAATCATTATGATATACACCTCTTAGTATCTTCTGATCCTCCTAGATCAAAACTCTTTTCATATAGGAGACATTAGCCGATTTGGGCACACTGTTTATGACCTTTGGTTTACCTTCTCCCAAAATGTTTTAAATTATTTGGCTTTCCATTTGTTTAATTATGAGCATCCCTGATCAAAGTAGTTCCAGAAACGCGTCGTGTGTGCTAAATTAGATATCTCTGTTTTTATTATTATCAGTTGAACTGGAGAATCCTGATAAAACATTGATATGCTTTATGATATAAAGGACTATAATTCTTAAAGCTTCGTGGTAATTGTCGCTGATGTGCATAGGAAGATTCAACGTCAAAATGGTCGCTGCGAGGGAGAGGTAACAATCAATACTTTGTTGATTTGTGAACAACATTTACATTCCCCCACCAAATACAAATAAACAATTCCAATTCCTGTTATTTTTTAATTAATTCTCTCTATGATTATAATCATGTGCACGGTCGTTATAGTGGCTATAACCATTCAGAAAACACATTATAATAATTAGAAGAACCGGTAGCCTGATGGAAACATTTTTCGTAATTACAGGATGCCAATCGGTAACGAAGTGCAATTACTTTTTTGATCAATAGGAAGCAGTAGAAATATCTAGGAGGATGTTAATAAAACGATTCCAACCAAGTGAGGAAAATTCCTATAGTCGTCTCTGTGTTAAACAGAATTTCAAGAAATGGAATATTCTAAATCCAAGTAAATATATACATACTGGTAAATGTTTCTATAGCTTTATATTAAGCGATTTCAAGGATAAATTCCTAATTTGTTTTGATCTTTTTGAATGTAAACCATGGAGTTTTATTCAGTACATTACGGCAAAAATATGTTGTGGAGAAAGGTTTCAGAACATGTAGTCCAGAAACATGATGAATCAATATTTCATCAACATAAATTCATCTTCTCAGTTTAAAAACGTATCTCAACTTTTGTCAATATACTATCCGTTCCTTTCGCCATTCGTGATTTATCACGGGGTTTGTAACAGAGTAACACGACGGGTGATACTAGTGGAGCAGGAACTACTTTACTTTCCCGGAGCACCTGAGTTCACCTCCCAATTTTATTAGGGTTCGTGTTGCTCGATCTGTTGTTTTCTATGTAGTGTTTTGTAGATTATAGAGTGTCCTTTTGTGTTTTTTTCTGTTGGCCATGATATTATCTTTCCTTCTATTTACGAATTCTGATTACCCCTTTGGTATCGTCAAACTGCGAACCCTTCGGAAACACTTTGTTTTGTTGACGTCCCCGTTGCTTATCTTTTTCCCTTTTCTGTGTTATATTAAGTTTTTTGTTTGTTTGTCTTCGTCCTGTGTACCCTGTGTTGCCGATGTCTCATTTTTGACGGTTTTCTGGAATGTTTAGACATTTAGGGCGACGTTTCCGTGGTCAACTGATGCAATCAGTATCCATTGGCATTGCAACTAATTATTGTGAGTACGATTCCCTCCTGTATATAGGTGTAATAGTTATACCATAATAATTGTGAGTACGATTCCCTCCTGTATATAGGTATAATAGTTATACCTTTATGTGATAAAGTTTGTCAGGTAGGTGATTTTACCGGATATTCCTTCTTCCTGCACAAAACAAAACTGACGACACCGACCGAATTAAATTCAAATAGTGTTATAAGTCGCTTTAGGCACCTAAAATCCCAAACCCCATAGGCATATATCTGCTAGTGAATGGAATTTAATACTGGGTCTATTTCAGAAATTACATATATATTGAGGATGTACACTGTAAATAAATAAAATATATTTACTGTTTAATAAATGTCCATATTAGTGTAAATAATTATATAAAAATGTCATATTATTTAAAAGCTATGATTTGTCAACTCATGTACATGATTGAATTTTAAAAGGCATGTAAATTGGGTTTTACAGAAATAAATATTTATAAAACTTAGACTGCTAAGAATATATATAATAAAATCAATCATACAATAGCTTTTTTTGTTTTTTTTTTTTGTTATCAGATTGTTGCTTGGAAATGTTGTCAATTGAATTCAAGATTTGGTTTGCATTTCAATTTAACTACGTTTTTGACGTATGAAGGCGGCCGATTTCCCAATTTGATAAAAGATGATTAATTCAAGAGCCTTTTGGAGAATATTGAACCAGACAGCAATAAGAGAGCCACAGTTATTGCTGATTAATAAATATTATATTTTAATGGTATTATAAATATTTTTCTTTGCAACGAAACTTTACATCAAAAGAGATTATTTCAATTTTCCCATTGTGAACTTTCCATTTATAAGTAGCAACATTCCAACAGCACCTGCATATCTCTCAGCTGATACGATATTTCGGAGCTTGTGGTTTCTATCAGGATTTCCTTGATAGAGGGTTGCTGCCAGCTGCCAACAAGGAAGCTACTGAACAAAGGGTTCCTCTTGGTTAAGTTGAAGTCATCACTTCGAAAGTTTTACGGTCGGCTCCATGAATTGGTTGACCGTTCTGGAATATCTATGTCACAAATGACCACGGATATGTTCCACTTGTCGTAAACACTTCCCGGTCATTCATAACTTATCACCTGAGTTCACCCCCGGATTATAGTGGGGTTCGTGTTACTCGATCTTTAGTTTTATGTGTATGTTTTGTAGATCGATGTTTGTTCTTGTTCTATTGGTCATTGTGTCTGTTCTTCTTCGATATACGGATTCTGATTACCCCTTTGGTATCTTCAAACTCTTCTTAAATAATATGGTATTATAATAAAACAATTGTAGCCTTGTTTATCGTTCAATACATGTCTTATAAAATTGACATAGGCTGCTTCACCTCTAAGCACCAATCATTAAGAAAAATAAAAAGACTAGCTGGCACAATTAAACGTTTATTAGATTCAATTTTTTTTGTGGATTATAAACTATTGGCAATAACATAATCTCGCATTGCCATACAATGCCCCAATAGTTATTGCACAAATAATACTGTCGAAACATACAGGAAGAATGTTAATAACCTATATTATTGTTCTCCATATTAAATATTTGCTATCTTTTTGATAGTTAGAAATAATCATAAGTAGCACTGAAATTTAAATTGAGTTGTCCTTCTTTGATTGAGTGTAAATTCTTGTAGCAGCTGCGTGTGAAGCAGGACAGTGGTAGCTACTACCTATTGGTATTACAAAAAAATAGCTTACAGTATACACTCAAATATATTATTTGCTTGTATTATAATTTTTCTTAATTAAGAAAATAAACTAATATAAAAATAGATAATTTTTATAATAGTCAAACTGTCGAAATAGAAAATAAATACATCTTACATTTTAAAGTGCCTTTCAGCAATAACTGAACACTATTTATAATTTATAGTACAATAATAGTCATTTTGGATGCATTTCCCCACCACTGTCCATATGTGTGGTCGTGCATCCTTTTAGGCGATGTCTAGACCAGCATCTATTATTGATTTACTTACATTATACCAATATTTTGTCATCACCATAACTTCTCTAGTTGCAGGGGTTTGAATTAATGTCAGTTTCAGATGTACGTGTTAATATTTATCATATGTCTGATACACGTAGTTTTTATCCAGAAAATCTACAAGATTAGATGTAATATCTAATACGAACAATGGATAGATTAATTGAGTAATCAAGCACATCTGATCTAAGTATTACATGTGCTCAAATATGAAGTTTTATATTACAGATGGTATTTTTTCAATATTTCATGCAGTTTCAAGCCATTGACTTTTGATAATATTACATTCCCAGAATAAGCCCATTAACAAGAGTTACATAGATGAGAATCTTTTAATTTACATTTAAACAAGTGAAGATAAGTACTGGTGCTTTACAGGGGCGGATCCAGGGGGCGCCCCCCCCCTCCCACCCCCACCCCTAAATATGGAAAAAATATGATTTTTTTGCGTAAAATCGTGATTTTTTACACGAAATACCCCAAAATTTTCGCGCCTCCCTCCGCTCGGCGCGATTTGTTTAAGTGCGCCCCCTAACTTGAAATCCTGGATCCGTCCCTGCTTTAGAGAGGTTTAAAGGCATATAAGCTGTCAGTTCTGTCAAATTTTAAATACAGTTTCTAATTCGAATCAATGGAAAAAGTTCCAGTCACTCGACGTTGAGCATCTCTGATGAAGGTTATTCCACAGAAACACGTCGTGTGCACTACATTAGATATCCAAGTTTTTATTAAATTCAATGATACTCTATATCACCATTCATTAAGTCATATTAAGGAATGAAATCGTCAGAGTTATAGCCTCTTCCTCGTCAGTAATTAAACAAGCGGGTCATCGTATGCACATGACCTCCGATTTGAAACCATTGTAACTACATATGCGCAATTCCGACCGATGAATCAATACATTGATTTATTGTTAAATTAATAGAAATAATATATTCAAAGATTAATTACATACAATAACATCATCAGAATATTTAAATACACTCATATAAACAAGTTCATCCATGTCCGATTACTGGGTCAACTTCACAGACGTATTTATCAGTGTTCAACCAATCTTCGGATGTGTTGACGAGAGTTAATTAGGCATCAATGACATCAACAAATAATCATTGCAAGCTATCTTTATTTTGAAAGTGAGTAGTTGTACACTCATCTTTCTCAACAACAAATGTTGCTTGGAGTTGTTTTTTTTAATCATAAGGTTTTTTTTATCTACAAAATTTATATGTAGCGAAAATTATGATTTTGGCAACTTGTATCATCTTAACATAATTTTTCTGTAGAAATATTGGCACGATTTCTTGTGTTTTTTACATATTAAAAATTTCCAATATGTTATCACCTTGATTTGTTGCTAGTTTAATTCTATCTCTCCAACATTCCCATTGTAATAAAGTGGTTTCCATCCCACAAATTTATTTAAATCGATTTCAGGAAACGAGCTTCTATTTCTTTTCAGGATTTCCTTTATAGAGGGTTCAGCCGTTAACAATGAAGTTATTGAGGCTATGCTCACTAGTGATAAAGTTGATGTCAGGTGATGAAAGTTCTACTGTCGCCATCATTGACATAGATAACTGTTACAGAATAGGTGTCACATAAGACTATATATATTTTCCATTTGTAGTCTCAATCCTCTCCTTTTATCGTCCATGCCTTATCACCGGATTCACAAAAATAGGGAAACACGACAAGTTCCACAAATTAAGCAGGAACTGCTTGACCTTCCCGAGGTCGCCTCGGTTTTAGTGAGATTCATGTTGTTTATCTTATCTTATTACATGTCTTTAAGGTTTTAGTTCCGGTTTGTGATGTCCTGTATGAACGATGCACTGTTCGTCTTAAAGGTATATTTTCTACCACATTTGTATTTTTTCATACCCAAAATTATTGTTGTTTTCCGTACTGACCTTCATAAAATGAAGATTAAACACCGAATTATTGGCGAATACGCTACGAAACGTTAATATTCAAACAACATCAAACGAGCGTGACAATCATGAAGTGTTTGAATCTTAACAGTATTTTCCTTACCTCAAAGCTAACCCCCCGAGAATTCCAAACTTCCGTTTTTATAGGTGGTGCTGTTACTTTCACTTTGATTTTTTTGTCATCCTGGACAATAATTCCGATAACGATATTTTTGGGTATTTTTTGTCAAAAAAATAACACCAATCGTATATTTTGCAGCATAATTGTTTAATGATAGCTTAAACAAATCATTTATGGACAGCTAAAAAATTTCAAAAAAATCGTAGACAATATGCCTTTAACAGTTGTAGAGGGTTAATGAATTTATTTTATGTTAACTGTATTGAATTATGCATACTGTTGTCCAACACGATGTCCATATCAGATGATAACATATAGTTATTAGTGGAGAAGGAACTGTGTACCATTCTGGAGTCCATCCACGATTCTCAATGGATTGTGGTGTTCCATCTTATATCTTCTGTGCCACGATATCTGTGATTATCACTGATTCGAATTAAACTTATCATTATCTCCCTTTCCCTTTTAAGAAATCGATATCCATTTAATTTACAATATTCACTAAAGATTATAACTGTCATCTTATGTTTTAAGACAGAATATCCGTATTAATAGGTTCTCCTTATTGTGGGAGGATCACACTTTTTGAAACCAAGAATACATTTATAAAGATTACAAATATAAAACGTCGAGTGTATAATTATAGGCTAAGTCTGCACTCTTAGAGGACATAAACCGTAAGAACGATCTATTTTCTATTACACCTAAGCATTCTCTTCCTACAATAATCTTGCAGCATTATTAAATGGCTTAATTCAAGTTTTGAAATTTAAAGGCCACAGACCTAATATG
Source organism: Gigantidas platifrons (assembly GCA_002080005.1). NCBI lineage: Eukaryota > Metazoa > Mollusca > Bivalvia > Mytilida > Modiolidae > Gigantidas > Gigantidas platifrons. Next base: position 218,963 of record MJUT01035240.1, read on the forward strand.
CCTATTTTGAATGTCGCTACCTCATATAAAATTGCGTAGGACATCTATGTATGGTTTTAATTTGGCAAATATTATCTCACTTCAATGTTGATTAAAATATACATGTAGCCTGTCCCGGAACAACCCACGGAATCACAATATACATGAGACTTCTCGTATTACATCTCGATCTGCTACAATCAATTTGTATTCCGTCTGATCTTGCATTTTATTGCTATTGAAATATGCTTTGGATCGAAACAGATTTTTACGTTGCCTTGCATTACACATTATTGTGTAGAATGAAAGGTGTCCTTGATATCCCCTTTCAGATTTATTTCTTCCTCTATCGCCGACAAGACGTCTACCGGACTAGACTATGAGAAACACCGTGGGTGTCCTAAATGAAACGGAAACTGCTTGCCGTACGCGACCACCTGGGTTTAACTAACGTTTGTTTTTTGTTTGTTTTTTGCTTTATGTCTTATTGGTTTTACTACTATTTTATTTAATGTTATTTTTTTTTAGTTGTTCGGGGTTTTTATGTGGTTTCAGTGTTGCTCATCCTTTTAATTTTCTGTCTTGTGTGTTTTTTCTTTTTTTTTATGCCAATGTTGTCTCTGCTTCTTGGGTATACTTTTTGGTTGTCCCTTCGGTTGTCTGTATCGCTTATTTACTTCGTCTCCTTTTACACCTTCATATATTGTATCCAGCTTAGATTTCGTATCGTTTGAAACACTGCTGTGTTTTATTCAACTTATTATCCCTTTGGCATATTCAAACTTTTTATTATTGTTCACCCCGACTTACACATTGAGATGACGTATCCAGATTGTCGTCCTTCGTTTTCATTTTCCTCATTCACCAGTTCTATTCAGTTGTCGTTGGTCTCGTATGGCACCTTGAGGTGTGGTATCTAGACTATCCTTCGTTTGACATTACTCTTTGATGTACTTTATCATAATTATCCTGGGTATCGTATATACATCCGTGTAAGACGCTGTATTTAGATTGTCGGTTATCTCCTCTTACATCTTGATTTGTTGTATATATATTGTGCTTGGGGTCGTATTACTTCCTCAGAGGAGCATTTCGTGTTGCTGAAATTGTCCTACCCCTTGAAGTTTAACTTGTTATTATTTATCCCAGTCGAATTTACGTATGAAGCCATTTTCGGCAAAGACGTGTCTAGGACACAAAAACAAAAACCCATTGAGTCGATATGTTACCCTTGTTTTCTGTTGCACTATGGTTACTGTCAGGGAAAAAAGGAAAGCACAATACGTCGATGTTGCCTGTACTAAGTCAAGGCCATTGCGGTTTTCCCAGTTTTCCGGTTGTTGACTGATTTTGTCTGTTTGTTGACTTAAGAGTTTTGCCTTTCCCCTTTGGAAGATTGCTCGGTGTTCGATAATTTTGTTATTACCCTTATTGTGGAATATATGCTTATTATCTGACCATTCATATAAATTCAAATATATTGGAATATAATAGTAAAAAAGTGTATATATATATTTAAAACAAGATGATGCCAATCAGTAAAACAACATGATGCCAATCATTAAAAACAAAATGATGCCAATCAGTAAAGACAACATGATGCCAATCAGTAAAAACAACATGATACCAATCAGTAAAGCAATAAGATACCAATCAGTAAAAACAACATGATATCAATCAGCAAAAACAACATGATACCAATCAGTAAAAACAACAGGACACCAATCAGTAAAAACAACATGATACCAATCAGTAAAGCAATAAGATACCAATCAGTAAAAACAACATGATACCAATTAGTAAAAACAACATGATGCCAATCAGTAAAAACAACATGATGCCAATCAGTAAAAACAACATGATACCAATCAGTAAAAACAACATGATGCCAATCAGTAAAAACAGCATGATACCAATCGGTAAAAACAACATGACACCAATCAGTAAAAACAACATGATACCAATCAGTAAAAACAACATGATACCAATCAGTAAAGCAATAAGATACCAATCAGTAAAAACAACATGATACCCATCAGTAAAAAAACATGATACCAATCAGTAAAAACAACATGATACCAATCAGTAAAAACAACGTGATACCAATCAGTAAAGCAATAAGATACCAATCAGTAAAAACAACATGATATCAATCAGCAAAAACAACATGATACCAATCAGTAAAGCAATAAGATACCAATCAGTAAAAACAACATCATACCAATCAGTAAAAACAACATGATGCCAATCAGTAAAAACAACATGATGCCAATCAGTAAAAACAACATGACACCAATCAGTAAAAACAACATGATACCAATCAGTAAAAACAACATGATACCAATCAGTAAAGTAATAAGATACCAATCAGTAAAAACAACATGATACCAATCAGTAAAAACAACATGATGCCAATCAGTAAAAACAACATGATGCCAATCAGTAAAAACAACATGATACCAATCAGTAAAAACAACATGACACCAATCAGTAAAAACAACATGATACCAATCAGTAAACACACCATGATACCAATCAGTAAAGCAATAAGATACCAATCAGTAAAAACAACATGATACCCATCAGTAAAAAAAACATGATGCCAATCAGTAAAAACAACATGATACCAATCAGTAAAAACAACGTGATACCAATCAGTAGAGCAATCAGATACCAATCAGTAAAAACAACATGATATCAATCAGCAAAAACAACATGATACCAATCAGTAAAAACAACATGCTAACAATCAGTCAAAACAACATGATACCAATCAGTCAAAACAACATGATACCAATCAGTAAAAACAACATGATACCAATCAGTAAAAACAACATGATGCCAATCAGTAAAAACAGCATGATACCAATCAGTAAAAACAACATGACACCAATCAGTAAAAACAACATGATACCAATCAGTAAAAACAACATGATACCAATCAGTAAAGCAATAAGATACCAATCAGTTAAAACAACATGATACCCATCAGTAAAAAAAACATGATACCAATCAGTAAAAACAACATGATACCAATCAGTAAAAACCACGTGATACCAATCAGTAAAGCAATAAGATACCAATCAGTAAAAACAACATGATATCAATCAGCAAAAACAACATGATACCAATCAGTAAAGCAATAAGATACCAATCAGTAAAAACAACATGATACCAATCAGTAAAAACAACATGATGTCAATCAGTAAAAACAACATGATGCCAATCAGTAAAAACAACATGATACCAATCAGTAAAAACAACATGACACCAATCAGTAAAAACAACATGATACCAATCAGTAAAAACAACATGATACCAATCAGTAAAAACAACGTGATACCAATCAGTAAAGCAATCAGATACCAATCAGTAAAAACAACATGATATCAATCAGCAAAAACAACATGATACCAATCAGTAAAAACAACATGCTAACAATCAGTCAATACAACATGATACCAATCAGTAAAAACAACATGATACCAATCAGTAAAAACAACATGATACCAATCAGTAAAAACAACATGATACCAATCAGTAAAGCAATAAGATACCAATCAGTAAAAACAACATGATAACAATCAGTAAAAACAACATGATACCAATCAGTCAAAACAACATGATACCAATCAGTCAAAACAACATGATACCAATCAGTAAAGCAATAAGATACCAATCAGTAAAAACAACATGATACCAATCAGTAAAAACAACATGATGCCAATCAGTAAAAACAACATGATACCAATCAGTAAAAACAACATGATACCAATCAGTACAGCAATTAGATGTGTCGAATCTAATAGAAACTAAAAAAAGTAATGTCAGATGATGATCGTGTCGTTTAACAGTATCACGACGGGTGTCACTTTTGGAAGAGGAACTGCTATCGCTTCCGGATTACCTGAGTTCACTCTCGGCTTTTAGTGGGGTTTGTGTTGCTCGCTCTTTAATTTTCTGTGTAGTGCTTTGTATATCGTTTGTTGTCCTTATGTCCGTTTTCTGTTGGCCATTGCATTGTCATTTGTTCATCGATTTATGGCTTTTTATTACCCCTTTGGCATCCTCAAACTTTTCTTAAAAAGGTTTGGCCTTGCAACGAAATTCAATGATCGATTTATATCTCATTATCTTCCTAGATATATCAATGATATATCTAGTACGGTTGAAGCTTATGCTTATTCTATGAAACACGTGACATTCCGCCAATTGGTCTTCTTATACTGTGTTATATATCTATGGATATGATATTCATATGTTTGTAAATCCTTTTCCTTGATACACATAGCATTGCATCAGATTTCCTCCAAACATAGTGAGGATCTCGTCTCCTTTGAAAAGGAAATATTTTTGTGAAGGGAGTGACTCAAGAATTTGTATTGTTAATGTGCATTTTTAAGGACGAATACAATTATCAGAAGTTGACAGACGTTAAATTCATCGCTATGAAAATCTACGTCGTCAACACGAATTGGTTGATGTAGCGAAATATCTCTTTATCAAATGTCAATGGACATTTTTCACTTTACGTAGATCTTGTATTTCCTCTTTTACCTGACTTGACTATAAGCAACAAGGCAGGTCCTTTATCAGAAACAGGAGATACTTATCCGTCGTGAACACCTGTGTTCATCCCGTTTTGGATGGAGTCTGTGTTCTTTGTCTTCTGGTTTTTGTTGTTGTTGTCTTTTTTCGTTGATGTCTTTTTTGTTGTTTTTTGTTGTTTTTGTTTGTGTTTTGTGGCTGTTTCTCGTTATTGTGCATCCTTGATTGGTCCTTCAGTTTTCTCTATTTTCTTGTTTTTTCTCCCATTGCATTGTCTGTCTCTTTACATTTTACTACTTCAGAATACACTTTTGGTATCTTTCAACTTTTCTTATTAGTCATTATTGAATATGGTTTAATCTTATCAAACTTTTCTTTTCAGTAAATTTTTAATATGGTTTCAATCTTATCTGACAAATACTCAACCAATGTGGCGCGAAGGAAGGATAGAGTGACTCTTTTAGAAATCCTATTCCCGAATATATGAAGTTGTTCATCTCTATGTAATGTCCTTTTTCAAATGTCTTAATATTAATCGTATTATATGTATAATAACGGCGCGTTTCAGGAATAACCTTCATCGTCAAAAGACTGGAAAGATAATTAAAAATTATATAGCAGCAAGAAAACCAATAAGGCCTAAATAGGATAGTAAAAATCGGCCAAGGTTATCTATGCCTCACGGAGAATAATCTTAGTTTTGATAATCATTACATTATTACGCAACTTGAAATTTCAATAATAAATCTATAGAATAAACCATGCTAGTGCCGAACCGCTGACTTGTGGGCGGATGATAACCTCGGGGGTGACTAATAGTACAGGTATCGACCCAGGTTAACATTAGTTTAACAAATAATTCTGGTCCATGATTTATTACAAAGTTTATTCCCAAAACCATAACAACTTTTACAACTATATTCAAACTCTTTGGTATAAAAATATTTATAAAGAAAATACATTTTATAAACAAACAGTCTGCTTTTATATAACTGACAAAAATATTAAAATGTCAATCCAGTCATTGTTAAAATGTCATAACAGAATCCTCTGTAAAAACAATTGTGGTTATTGTTTGTTTTACCCAAGGGTATATTTACATTACATGCTCCTGTCTCCGTGTACGAAATAGGCGATTCCAATGTTGTGTTATATAGCGATATCACAGAAATAATATCTCGAAGACTGTTAAGATTTCAAATAAGATTCCATATGTGTTTTGTCAATGTATTGTATCTAATCACTATTATCTGGCATTGGAACAGGATCTACAAAATAAAATTTAACAATCATATTTTAATTTATTGGACTTCACGATTGCATCATTTCGTAAATATGGGAGACATTGACACTGCTAGCTGTTTTAGTGACTGTGTCATTGTTGTTGAACGCGAAATGAGAAATTGTCAGCTATATCATGGTGGTCGAGAACAACTTTTTTAACATTGCAATTTAAACATGTTAATAAAGTACCGGTACCAATACGGGATAACGATATTGCTTCTAGTCGACTTCCGGTTTGCTTATTTTTTTTATAGAAATATCTTGATATTCAGATATTTTTCTTCTGTAAACATTTACATCTTTTAAATTTTTTATCTTTTAAGCCAATAATCGATTGTGATGATTCGATGTGTTCTGCTTTAGTCTACTCCTTAAACTGTTAAGCTTGCATTAATCAGTCACACCGGTCTTAACAAATATGTTTTCAATTAATACAATAGAGTTGAAACAACATTTAAACAGAAATATGGAACGACAAATTCAAACTCATGGAAAATGTGCGTACAATGAGTAACTATTGAGAGTGGTACTATTCCCTACTGATGTTTATCCTATCAGAATATGGCATTTTAATTTGTCTGTACTGAAATCGATACATACTACAAACACATTGTTCTGGGCAGAATTCTTCTAACATTTTCCTTTCATCTACATCCTCGGTTAAGCAATTTTCCGGTGTTACCGTCTCACATATATCATAATCTATATACTGTTCTGGATTGTGACATGGCTCTGAGAACAAAAGTAGCATGAAATTTTAAAACATCAAAACACAAAGTAGATAAATTAAGAAAAACGAAAAAAATAAGAAAAATACTGCGATCTCCGACAGATAATTATAATAACGAAAAACGCCAAAAGGAGTTTGACATGTTTCATTTGTATCCAATAAAATCATCATTAGATCAAGCCAGTCCTATTTCTATACCAGACTAACCGTAAAATCATATATGCCATGCAGTAAGGCGGAGGTGGATTATAATTTACAATTGCATAGCCTGTCATGTATTTATCTAACTAAATATTTTTTTAAGAAATTTTTTTTACTCATTACTGTTTTTGCAATGTTCTTCTAGCTACAACTTGACTACCAAGATTGTACAATGTAATATTCGAATTCCAATCTATTACAAAAGGGAATCTTTCACCTCATAGGATTATGTTGTTATAATATTGTTATTACTTTCGGATTATGGTACATGTTGCTTACATATTTTTGTTCTCCAAACACTACTTATTACTAAACTACATAATTCATTTTATGAATTAATCGATATTCACCACGTTTTAATTGTTCTTTAACAACGATTATGTTTTATTTTCAAACAAAATGCAAATTTTTGCGTTTAATTAATTTATTTCTTACCATCGCAATTAGGTCCCAAACCGTAGTTACATTTACATATACATGATGTAGTATTTAGTTGACCAGCACCATTACATGACTTCCGGCAGTCTGAAAATTGTCATATTAAGTGTAGAAATATGAAGACTAGTGAATATCAATATGTCTTGAACTATATACCAATAATAAGATAACTTTGTGTCTTTACGTTCTGAGTTCTGTGTTGCGATGTCCGTTACGATTTCCGCATTAATACGATGTTCGATTCGCCTTTATCTCAAGTTGTTTGTAGTAAGGCTCATGTCTTACCTACGTTATTTGTGTTTGTTTGATTCGCCTTTATCTCAAGTTGTTTGTAGTAAGGCTCATGTCTTACCTACGTTATTTGTGTTTGTTTGATTCGCCTTTATCTCAAGTTGTTTGTAGTAAGGCTCATGTCTTACCTACGTTATTTGTGTTTGTTTGATTCGCCTTTATCTCAAGTTGTTTGTAGTAAGGCTCATGTCTTACCTACGTTATTTGTGTTTGTTTTAGTATAGTAGTTCCAACACGTATTGCGTTGTATTTTTCTTCTTCTTGTGTGGCGCCCGGCTTTGTAAATTACAAAGAAGGGTGAACTCGAATCGCAGCCGCAAGTGATACAGTTTACTAGTTACTTGCCCATGGTCGGTGGTTCTCTCCGGCTTCTTCCACCACTAAAACTGGTCGCCATGATATAGTTGAAATATTGTTGAAAGTGGCGTTAAACACCAAAAATCAATCAATCTGCTTGCATGCCCATATGTTGTCAGTTACTCTGGATTGTCCATTTTGTATTGCTCTTCCGTATTCTCGAACGTTTATTTGTTGTTTTTTTCATTAATGCATGTTTTCTTTTGCTTTATTTACAACAGTGATACGTCAATTAAAAATAGTTTTGACAGATATTAATTATTTAATTTTCAAATCTTTTGGCTTCGAGCATACTTGATGAAGATTATTCCAGAAACGTATCGTGTGCAGTAATATTAAATTTCTACGTTTTTTTACTACTATCACTGGGTTAATGTCTCTTGTGAATTATTAATCATAAGGGTATCATCAGGCCAGTATTCAGTTTTCCTGTGTAATGTAATTATTATTAAAACTAAGGTTCTCATCCCTCAGACATATGTGAGCGTAGTCAATTTTGGCTATCCTGTTTAGGTCATTTGGTTTCTTAATCCCAAAGACATTGAAATGACTTGGCTTTCCAATCCAAAACGAGATATTTACGTTGTTATTCATGTAATTTGTGTCAAACTAGTTATGTCTATGAAATACCTCCTCGTAACTTTGTTGAATGTTTGTCAGTAATGATCGACAATTTACAAATACTAATAACATGAACTACTCCTTTGAGACGATTTGACATTTTTTTAATGGTAATCTTTTGTCTTTTTTAACTCCTACGTAAATATCTTAACGATTGAAGGTCAAATGACTCAAAAATTTAAGATTCTAAATCCTACAATTACCTATCCTCATTTTGAGGAAATTATTGGGCTATGATTTTTTGTTCTCAGATAAATGAGTGTTAGTAAAAAGTCTACATACCACAGCCTCCGGCCAATTGTCTGCATGGAACTAAAAGAAACGCAAAAAAAAAATTAAATACAAATTTTCGCCATTTGCTATTCATTCATAACGTTCTTTGAATGTGCATTTACTTAGTTAATGACTATAATCAATTGTCTTGTTCAAATGAAAGAGCAGGAAACAACACGCTATTATAGTGAAAGAAAGGATAGTTTCAACATTTTATATGTAACAATATTCCAGCAACATCTGCATATGGAGTATATATCTCTCAGTTGATACAATATTCCAGAGCTTGTGGCTCCTATCAGGATTTCCTTGATAGTGGGTTGCTGCTAACAAAGAAGCTACTGAACCAATGGTTCCTCTTGGTTAAGTTGAAGTCATCGCTTCGAAAGTTTTACGGTCTCCTCCATGACTTGATTGACCATTATGGAATAACTGTGTCACAAATGACCACGGATATGCTCCACTTGTTGTAAACACTTCCCGGTCCTTTCCTCATTCATGACTTATCACCGGGTATGTAACTAGATTAACACGACGGGTTTCACTAGTAGAGCATGAACTGCGTACCCTTTCGGGGCACATGAGTTCACCCCCGGTGTTAGTTGGGTTCGTGTTACTCGATCTTTAGTTTTAAATGTATGTTTTGTAAATCGTTGTTTGTCCTTTTGTACTTTTTCCTTTGGCCATTGTGTTGTCTGTTCTTCTTAGATATACGGATTCTGATTACTCCTTTGGTATCTTTTGGCCATTGTGTTGTCTGTTCTTCTTAGATATACGGATTCTGATTACCCCTTTGGTATCTTTTGACCATTGTGTTGTCTGTTCTTCTTAGATATACGGATTCTGATTACTCCTTTGGTATCTTTTGACCATTGTGTTGTCTGTTCTTCTTATATATACGGATTCTGATTACCCCTTTGCTATCTTTTGGCCATTGTGTTGTCTGTTCTTCTTAGATATACGGATTCTGATTACCCCTTTGCTATCTTTTGACCATTGTGTTGTCTGTTCTTCTTAGATATACGGATTCTGATTACCCCTTTGGTATCTTTTGGCCATTGTGTTGTCTGTTCTTCTTAGATATACGGATTCTGATTACCCCTTTGGTATCGTTTGGCCATTGTGTTGTCTGTTCTTCTTAGATATACGGATTCTGATTACCCCTTTGCTATCTTTTGGCCATTGTGTTGTCTGTTCTTCTTAGATATACGTATTCTGATTACTCTTTGCTATCTGCAAACTCTTCTTGATGCTCTGTTCACTATTATATGGAATATTCATGCTAGAATACTTCCTCGATGGTTTTTTAGAGTTGTTGTAAGTAAATTTTATGGAGTTGCTTAAATGTTCCACACAAAATTGGTTTATTAAGAATAATATTAAGGTATTTCAGAATCATATTGTGGCGAATACCACTTCTAAATATGTTCTAATGAAATTGGAGAGAAATTTCGTTGCAATTATCTAAAATTTGGTAAGTAATGAAAACGATGAAGGTTATTTCAGAAACGCGTCGTGTACACTAAATTTGATATCTACGTTTTTATAGATTGCTTTAATGACTTGTTTGATTTCAAGATAGACATGAATACATTGCCTATGTCTTCGGATTGTTCATTGCTTATTGCCTATTCGGATTCTGCGATGTTTGACGGGTAGAAGTTTTTATTCTTCATTTAAGATGTCGTTAGGTCTGTTAGATGAAGAACGACAATAATATCGTTGTTTAACTACACCAAATAAATAAATGTTCTAAACACTATGTCATTTAGCGTTATTAGCTTGTAACATTAAGCTCAAATAAAAAAATGAAATGAAAGATAAAAAATATCGCACTTTCGGAACAATTCCAATATCAGATATCAAAATCATAGAAAGAGGCAAAAATATATGACAGTTCCTTTCCCGGATTGGTACAATCACTTTGAAGTAGCGGGTTTTTACGAGTTTCGTGGATCCCACCCTCCTCTCTTAGTGAAACGACGTGTGCTTTCCAAATTGATCCAAAATGGTATATCATTCGCCTGTAGAGAATCACATTGGTCTCATTTATTAATAGTTTTCTATTTCTTTACCGCGGTGATGTACAGGAATATAAACGTATCCGGTCAAAAGGTGTGTCCGTTGCTTGTGTGTGACAAATAAAGTAAACAATATTGATGTAGGGATTTGAATGACTGCAATGTGGCAAGATAAATTCAAACTCTTTGTATGTAAAGGAAGGTTAAATTCAAGCAACGCGTCGTGCGCACTAAATTTGATATCTACGTTTTTATTGCACCATTCATGGTTTGTGGAGAGATGGCGAGTGGCAGTTTTCATTGCTCAAATGTCCGACGCTATTAATTATATTTCCTGTTAGTTGTGCCTATCAAAGCATGTCCAAAGGCGGACCTGAATGTCACATCGTCTTACATGCAAGTTTTATTGTTTTAACACTTGTCATTTATATAGCTGGAAAAACAACCAATCAGTGAATAACTCGCATATAATATGCTATCAGTCTAGTAATGTCGGATATGGTACTTTGACGGACAACTGGACCTGTTAAATAGGACAAGTTGTCCGTCAAGAGTGTCATGTCTGACCGCTCCAATTATTAATGCATATGTCATAATTAAGCAAAACGGAAATATGTACATGTAAAGGGAAGGCAAATTGATTTTCTTCGTATTAAAAAAAGTAATAATGTAGATATCAATTTCAATGCACACGACACGTTTCTGGAATAATATATATGGTTGACCAGCAACTACAATTTCGTGTAATCGTCTACTTCTTATGGTTTCTGTAGATAAACGTTAGAGAATACCGAAGGTGCAATCAAAAAGAACAATCCAGAGAAACTGGCAAAAGAGGGTACACAAGACGAAAACAAACAAAACAAAACAAAACAAATAACGCAATATGTGTTGAACACCACTATAAGCACTCAAACACACATAACGTAAATAAGACATGCGACCTCCTACAAACAACTGGAGGTAAGGTGAGAGGTAAATGTCGTCTTCTGTATTTATTGCGACAGGCGATAACTATGAATGCGGCAAACAAATGGTCGAATATAAACGAAGAGTCTGATATAAAGAAACATTACTTAATTCTTTTACTGTCTGCCAATCGAAATTTAATTTCACCATCCATACACAAAGCTTTAAATTATTTGGCTTTCCAAATTTTGATTTTGAGCGTACCTGATGAAGGTTATTCCAGAAACGCGTCGTGTGCACTTTAAGTGATTAACGATGTTTTTTTTAAACGAGAGGACTTTTCTCAGAGATGACTGAGAAACGTCCTCGAGTTTTAAAAAACATCTTTAATTATTTTATCGCTATTTTGTATTCATAATTCGGTTGTTTCGAATCATGTCAATTCCGACCACGTTCCGTCTTTTTCGTGTCTTGACGTCTGAACAAATAGGCAGGCGACTTCCAGTGTTTACGCTATTACTGTGACAACGTCAGCATATCATAGTCGTAGATGCGGTAGATTATAAGTAATTGTAATATGGAGACGCCAAGGAAACAGCTGAATAAATACTGGTGTTCGGTACCCCACTATCTTTCTTGTGTAAGAAATATATACATAAAGGCAGATCGTTTTCCTTTCATGATGCTGACAGCAGCAAATAAAGAAAGAAAACAAATTTAATTTTAAAGAATTATTTGTCTCTGCGTTGAAGTCTTTGATACAAATAAAATAATTTAATTGATATCTGTCTTTTACAGAAAATGTTAAGATATTTTTAATTTGAGAATCGAACGTTAAAACGGCACATATCTATTGGAGTTTTTGTTGTGTACATCGACACCGGAAGCTCAGGACCAGCAGTTCCATCGAAATTACGTGATCTGGCGGACGAAAATAACAAAATTCTGACGGAATGGAAATGATTCGAAACAACCGAATTGAATAATTTTTGTTGAGATACTGACATTTTTTTAAGCACAATTACTATTTTAGATCGTTAATCACTTATTATCAAGGATTTGGTAATGTGACGTCAATAAGTTATAACGTCATATTAGAAAACAGCGATAATACTAAATGCGTCCTTGACAACGCTTAGTTACTGGCGATAATTTTCCATCTCACTCTACTAGCGTGAGATGGGAAATTCTCAGATAGCAAGATCAAAGGAAAATACGGCAAAATAGCGATAATAAGTGATTAACGATGTTTTTTAAAACGAGAGGACTTTTCTCAGTCATCTCTCATCGAAGGGTGAAGCCCTGAGATGAGAGATGACTGAGAAACGTCCTCGAGTTTTAAAAAACATCGTTAATTATTTTATCGCTATTTTGTATTCATAATTAAATAATTTTTGTTGAGATACTGACATTTTTTTAAACACAATTACTATTTTATATCGTTAATCACTTATTATCAAGGATTTGGCAATGTGACGTCACTAAGTTATAAAGTCATATTAGAAAAGAACAATAATACTACGTACATACGTCCTTGACAACGCTTAGTTACTGACGATAATTTTCCATCTCACTCTACTAGCGTGAGATGGGAAATTCTCAGATAGCAAGATTAAAGGAAAACACCGCAAAATAGCGATAAAAGTTGACATCAGCGTTTTCATTGACAGTTAAGAAGGGACTATTGCCCAATCAACATTCTATTTTCCACAGGAATGTCAGATACATTCGGATATTAACGTTTTAAATTCATATAAATAAAAAAATATTTGTCTTTTCTGATGTACACGGATATAGTATTGCAAGTAAAATAACAGAAGAATTATAATAATATCAAGCATACCACAAAGTCCTCTATCACAAAATGAGTCTTCATTAGAACATCTGGTGCATGGTTGTCCACTTTTATATGGAGGTGAAATACTTCTCCTGATATACAGATAATATACATAATTTATTCCTTGAATTTGGATTCAACTACGTCAAATACATACAAACATTTACTAATACATAACACACAGTTCAACAATGACATACTTCATATTCAATAGTGGAGAAGGAACTGCTTACCCTTCCGCAGTACATGAGTTCACTCCAGGTTTTTAGTGGGGTTCGTGTTAATTGATCTATAGTTTTCTGTATCAGTGTTGTGTAGATCATTGCTTGTACTTTTGTCCCTTTTCTATTGGTTATTGTCTTGTCTGCCCTAGTTCGATCTACAGATTCTGATTACCCTTTTGTTCCTTTTCTATTGGTTATTGTCTTGTCTGCCCTAGTTCGATCTACAGATTCTGATTACCCTTTTGTCCCTTTTCTATTGGTTATTGTCTTGTCTGCCCTAGTTCGATCTACAGATTCTGATTACCCTTTTGGTATCTTCAGACTCTTCGTACTGTTTTTAATATGTTTTGTATTCCATTTTTTTATTACCATTTTTATTTTCATAATTCCTCTTTTCGTTATTTTAATATATTCTTTAAATATTTTTTTTTTTTTTTTATTACATTTGTTTGTGTGAACGTTCTTGTATTTGTTATATTTCATTTAATATATTGTTTTGTCTATATGGATTATGATCCTCTTCTATTGTCATTTTAACCTATGTCTTTTAATAAAATCCGATAGTGAAAGGTCTTCTTTACTGCATATAGATGTTTAACCAAATAGACAAATAAGCAACTATTTTTGACATTTGTGACATATTTCACTTTGATTTCTTAAATTTAAATCTTAATAATAAAATGATAAAAAAAAATGTAATTGCGATTGAAATAAAGGTAAATTAGACTTCTAAATTATTAAAAAGAATACATACCCTCCATCATACATGCACAACAGGACGTATTTCCTTGTACCATTCACCGTACATCTAGTAGCGTCACAGCCAACTCGTTTTTGCTCTGCATTTATTATCTATTATTACAAATTAAACAAATAACATGTTTTAGCTTCTGCTGTAAGGATATGTTCCATTCTTCTGCTGTAAGGATATGTTCCATTTTTCGTAATCACAATCCCGTACTTTCCTCATTCATGGGTTATCTCCGGGTTTGTACCAAGAGTAACACGACGGGTAGCACTAGTGGAACAGGACTGCTTACTCCTTAAAAAACACCTGGCGTCCACCTTCTGTTTAATGGGACTTGTGTTGTTTAATCTTTAGTTATCTGTGTTGGGTTTTATAGACCAGTATTTGTCCCTTTATCCTTTTTTTTCTTTCTGTCATTGTGTTATCTGTCCAACTGTTTGCGATTTATGATTATTATTTTGATATCATCAAGGTTTTCGTAGTCTTTTTATTTGTATAGGCTTCCATATGGATAATAAAACCATGTTCCTTTAGTCTTTTTATTTGTATAGGCTTCCATATGGATAATAAAACCATGTTCCTTTAGTCTTTTTGTTTCCATTAATATTGTTTATGGAAAGATTTTGTTCACTCAATGTATAGGAAATGATTTCCTTATTACACCATCTAGGATTTGTCTTTTAAAACAGTGTTATGATTAATTTTGTAATAATAAACCCTTAAATACCAAAGGAATAATTTATGTTCTAGTGAATATTTTGAAAGGATAGTCAACATATCAAATATTAAGCATTAATGTCAAATGACAATACCAAACGGAATCGCAGTCTACGAAATGAAATTAACTATGCTCTGTATCATGCATATTGATCTCCCATAAAAACAAATAGTTATCCCAGGTTACATTGTGTCATGATTTATTTGATTAGGCGTTATATTTAGTCAATGGTCAATTTTGTGTTTACCAGCGGTGATTTAAACTTGAATTTCCTACTATTGTTGACACCAAAAAGCGTATCCAATAATAATTCCAATGTTACGTCACGAATACGCTCTTGCTGGCTGATTCAATTGGTGAATTCCTTGTCGTGAATATAACTAAAATTCTGCTATTTTAACGTTACACAACAATCAATATACAAAATAAACACTAAAAGTTGAGGTTTTCTTTGGGATTATATGCATAGGATACAGTACTATTGAAACAAAAGAAGCGGTCCGTAACGGGTTTCATTTTCCGCATGAGTACTCAGGTGAAGGCCGAGACATTAGCCTAAGTACTCATGTGGAAAAAGAAACCCGTTACATCCAAGACAGGTAACTTCTTTGGCTCCTATCTTGTAAAATAACGATTTATCCCCCCACCAAAAAAACAAAAACAAAAACAAACAAACAAAAGTCGTGAGAACAGTTTTGTTTTTGAACGAGTTTACCTAATTTTTCTATTACAACATTGATCAAGCTCTTATGCTCGCTCATAAAAAGAACTGCAAACACATCGGCCTGTATCAGCAGCCTCTAACTGATATTGAAAACCGCATTTACAGTAGCATAGCTGGCGATATTATTGTACAAGCTGTTTTGCCATGTTAATATCCATATATATGTTACACTAATGTCGAGCTTTTAAAATAATTAAGTTTACTTACCGTCAGAAAATGTTTGCAGTCTTTAATATGTAAACATGTTTTGAATTTTGGTAGGAAATGCTGTATTTCTCTAAACCATGCACCAATTATGTTGCTGTAGTTTTTACGCAGAGATAACCCTACGTTTGTTCTTATATCGTCTGATGATTCAAGTTCATTTAAAGTTTCACAATTTAATCGCCTTCTTGATTCTATTTGAAGCTGCAGACTCCATTCCTGAAATATACAATTTAGCGATAGATAGTTATCTTTTTTATTCTTGCTTACAGGACTAACTAAACGTCAGAGAATACCGAAGGGGAAATTAACAATGGACAAACCAGAGAAACTGGCAACATATGACAAGACGAAGTAAGACAAAACAAATACATAATACAATATATGTTTGACACCACCATACGCAAACAAACACAAATAACGTCAATAAGACATGACCCTCCTACAAACAACTTAAGGTAAAGACGAAACGAACATCCTTTTACACGGAAATCGTAACTAAATGAACCAAGAATACATAGTTGTATCAAGGATTAATAAAATAAAACAGAAATACCTATACTGCTGTACTGGGAACAACACTCGCTAGAATAATGTATGAGTTGTCAAATGTAAACTCCATATGCTGGTGCTGCTGGAATACTGCTACATGTTTGTCGTATAGTTTTGTTTTAATCTTCGTCCGTTGTCGATTTCTATGTGACGGTCAAGGTAAGTAACATACCTTTGAGTGTCAGTATTATCCTTTACTTCAAGCTTATTTGAATAGATGAGGTGAAGATTATCACAGAATCAAGTTGTGGAACGCAATTAATATCCATTGGATCTGCATATAAATGTGTTGTCGATTAAAACATTAATCATTCGAATGATCATTTGCTACTAGAATTGAAACAACAGTCCACGAGAAGACATATTATGCTAACCCCAATTCAACCGGCCTTTGTTGTATTAATCTATGACTTGATCAGAATCGAGTGAGCGAGTGTTTGTTGCTTAATGCCAATTCAGCAACTTTCATTGGCGAGAACAAGTTGATTTGCAATGATATGAAGATGGGGTCCGCTTTGTACTAGATCAATATGCTTAGTTGGATTTATATAGTACTAGCGTCATTGAAACAACATTCCTCGGATAGACATGTCACCCAACTCAGACACATTTTCGAGCCAACCAGTCTTTGTTCGTTCTCCTTAGTTCAGCGTACTTAGTAGAGAATCAACACATTTTATTGTCTTTGGTTTTATCCGATCTGGGCTCTAACCCACGATCTACCGCATTTAGGCGAGCACGCAAACCAGTACACCACCGATGCGGTTCACCTGGAATCGAATATACTATTTGCCGTACTTAAGAGAGCACGCTAATCACAATTGAAACACCCACAAACATGGTAAATGTGTCATGCACACACTATATCCAGTATATGCAAGGCTTTACTATTCAAATCGCATTTTGTATTGTTCATAAAATTTAAAGAATACTGATTTTCGAAGAAACAAACTCAATACAAGATCATTATCAATCAAAATTAAAAATCAGTGTCAAAGGTCAATTAAACGACAGAATGTACAGATTACACACAAGAAACTGATATTCAAATCTGGAAATACCAACAGATGATTCAAAGGAACTAAATTGCAACCATGAACATGTTTATAAACGACATAACAATTATAAACTAGCATAAACATAAATCGGGGGAATGCACGGCAAACCGATTCTGTAATAAAAGTAAAAAATAGATGGAAATTAAGTAGTAAAAGCTAAAAATAAAGCTGAAATGGCCCGAAAATTACATAAAGAGTCGGGTATTAACAAAACAGTTCATAATTTTATAATTAAATTGGTTAAAATAAGGAGAAAATGGCACAAAAGCTTCAGAAAAATATTAACATATGTCGGGAAAATGGTTAATAGACTACAAACTTTAAGGCTAAAATAAGAAAAAAATGATAAAACAAACTAAAAAAGGTATAAACGGGGATAATGATAAATCAATTCTGTAATAGTGGAGCAAGAACTGCTTACCCTTCCGGAGCACCTGAGTTCACCCCCGCTTTTAGTGAGGTTTGTGTTACTCGATCTTTAGTTTTATGTGCATGTTTTGTAGATTGACGTTTGTCCTTTTGTTCTTTTTTCTTTTGGCCATATATTAGTGTTGTCTATCCTTCTCAAATTTACAGATTCTGATTATCCCTTTGGTATCTTCGAAGTCTTCTTAAAAAAGGGGCTAACGGCAAAACCACGAAAGTCAAACTTGTATTAAGAGGTCATCTTTATAAAAAGTGGTCTCTTAAGACAGATGACCTCTTATAACAAACTTAATTAGTATGATTTTTGTCATAACAGGACATGAAAAATATGACCTCTTAATACAGGTGACTGCTTAATAGAGGTCACCGCATGGTTCACTGTATAGATAAGGAATACCAATAAACTGGGCGAAATAGCAAATAAAGTACGTAAACATATAGGCCCATAACCAATAGGAGAAACCGCATCGGTGGCGTAATGGTTAACGTGCTCGCCTCGAGTGCGGTAGATCGTGGGTTCGAGCCCTGGTCGGGTGAAAGTAAAGATTATTAAATAGTATTTGTTGCTTCTCCGCTAAGCACGCAGCATTAATGAGAAAGAGCAAAGACTGGTTGGCTCGGAATCCGAATAATGTGCCCGAGTGGAGCGACATGTCTACCAGTGGACTGTTGTTTCAGTGAGCTATCACTATAAAAAAATCCAACTCAGTGTGTTGGTCTAGTATAAAGCGAACCTCATCATCATCTCATTGAAAATCAACTTGTTCTCGCCATGATATAGCTGAAAAATTGCTGAATTGGCGTTTAACAACAATCACTCACTCCCAATAGGAGAAAATGGCAAAACAGCTACAATTAAAAATATAATAAAAATCGGAGGAAAATGACAATTCGATACGGTTATTTCGAATCATTTCCATTCCGTCAATATTTTGTTATTTTCGTCCGCCAGATCACGTGATTTCGATGGAACTCCTGGCACTGAACTTCCGGTGTCAATGTACACAACAAAAACTCCAATCGATATGTGCCGTTTTAACGTTCGATCCTCAAGTTAAAAAAAATCTTAACATTTTCTGTAAAAGACAGATATCAATTAGATTATTTTATTTGTATCAAAGACTTCAACGCAGAGACAAATACTTCTTTAAAATTAAATTTGTCTTCTTTCTTTATTTGCTGTTGTCAGCATCATCAAAGGAAAACAATCTGCCTTTATGTATATAAATCTTATATAAGACAGATAGTGGGGTATCGAACACCAGTATTTATTCAGCGGTTTCCTTGGCGTCTCCATATTACAATTACTTATAATCTACAGCATCTACGACTATGATATGCTGACGTTGTCACAGTAATAGCGTAAACACCGGAAGTCGCTTGCCGATTTGTTCAGACGTCAAGACACGAAAAAGACGGAACGTGGTCGGAATTGACATGATTCGAAACAACCGTATTGTAAAACTCATACAAAATATAAGAAAGAATTGGCAAAGCAACTACAGAAAAAAGAATAAACATTAATGGCGGAATGACAAATCTATTTCATAAATTAAATATGCAAAAAAAGGAGTTCATGGCACAATAACTACTAGAGTAACACGACGGGTGTAACTAGTGGACCAGGAACTGCTTATCCTTCAAGAACACCTAAGTAAACTCCCGGTTTTCCGTGTTGCTCGATCTTTAATTTTCTTCATAGTGTTTTGTAGATCGTTATTTGTCCTTTCGTCCTTTTTCGTCTGGCCATTGTCTTGTCTGTCTTCGATTTACAGATATCTTCAAACTCTTCCAAAAAAAACCACACACTAATATTAATTGCGGAACGGTGCAATATCCCATAAAATGAAATGCACCACAATCGGAACAATTCCAGAATCAAAAATCAAACCGGTAGAAAGACGAACAATTGATACGCCTAATACACAAATACATGACTGCTCACTTCCATAACAAGCATAGACCGAAATCAGCAGTAGAACCAGTATTAACGGATACAAAGACAAGCCATATACCAAAAAAACTACAGAATAACCATTTTATATTCAAAATCATAAATTACCAGTTTCTTCATGTCTGCTACATTCACATTGTAGGCACCATTTGCAAACATTCGCCTATACATGTTGTGTAGTTTCAGAATACGATGAATGTGTCTCGCCTGTAGTGTGGCTTCATTCTGTGATGTGATCACTAAGAGTATACCTAAGACAAAATGGAACAAAAATAATTAATATATTATTTAATTTAATTTTAACAATGTGATCATGTCATTGAAATTCTCATCGTTCATGTATTTGCTTATTATTTCCGTACGTGATTTTACCTAACAGTATACTTCGGTTCATAGTTCTGATATTTGCCATAAATAACCTTCCCACAGGTGTTAAGAATCTGTTTCTTTGGGCTTTTTTATTAAATTTTTTTTTAACCATATGTTAATTTGTGTTCAATGAAATAAAACGTTGATATCTAATGTGGCGCACACGACACCTTTCTGTGATAACCTTTATCAGGTACCCACATAATCAAAAGATTGGAAAACAAAATAGTATTTGAGGAAGCAAAACTCAATGGCCTAAACAGGGTAGAACGAATAGTCCATGGTCACGTTTGTCAGACTAGATTCGATGCTCACGTGTAACCTAGAAATCTAGAATCTACGTTTTCATTTGTTTAATTAATATAGCATACATACGACTTGTGTTGTGTATGCTTTGTATGCTTACGACTACACAATACCATAGATGTACAATTGAATAAAGTAAACTAAATAAACAGTATAGGTCGACAATAATACAAAAACAGACCTACGAGTGCTGATAAACTGTAATTACTAAAGATATATAGTAAGTACGGAGGAAGCCGATGGAAAGTAGGTTCTGACTTTGAAAGGGCACAACCGCATCGGTGATGTAATGATTAGCGTGCTCGCCTCGAGTGCGGTAGATCGTGGATTCGACCCCCGGTCGGGTCCAGCTAGAGACTATAAAATTGGTATTTGTCGCTTCTACGCAAAGCACGAAGTATTAAGAGGAAAGACTAGTTGGCTCGGAATCAGGATAATGTGTACGAGTGGGGCGACATATCAATCCGCGGACTGTTCAGCTAGCACTATAAAACCCCAACTAAGCGTGTTGGTCTATTACAAGGCGGACCTCATCATCATCATCTCATTGAAAATTAACTTGTTCTCGCCATGATATAGCTGAATAATTGCCAAGTTGGCGTTAAGCAACAATCACTCACTCACTCACTTGAATAGGCACAAAATTGTTGCGGACTTCTTCTTCTTCTGGTATACATCAAAACATCATTTACTGAAGATTACTTGATTTAAAGTGGTTAGGTATTGGATTTCAACCCTGCTCGTTTGATACACAGACAATCGACAGCGATGAAGTATCTATCTAACTATATAGAACAATACTGCTTGAATAAACAATATTGAACAAACAATAATATTATATAACAATTGCCTTATACTTTAATAAACTATTTAAAACCATTCTAAAGTTGATAACAATAAATGATCATGTGATATAGAAAACTAACATTTTTTACATGAAATGTGTATTTCATATAATTTCTTGATATGAACCAGTCAGGTTCTATATTCTTTTGTTGCTGTTTTTTTTTTTTTATATCTCCAGAATTTGTTTAATTAACAAGCAAATATGACCTTACCTATGATATATAGTAAAACTTTTGACAGCTTTCTATTATTAGTATATTCCGAGGATCTATATTGATCAAACATGGTGAAATAAATTTGAAACTTATTTCATAATCATCTTTATATATGAACAAAGACAATAGTGTAGGAGTAAAATTTCTACTTTTGTTAAATCAAGGCTTCACTCAAATAATGGAAGATTCAATAGTACTTTGATATTACAAAGAAATATTTTGATTATATATAAACAATTACAGGTTAGTAATTAGTTCACAATAAAACGCTAAATATAGGAAACAAAATATTTATCTACAATTTTCTATACATTTTTACTTTTTTTTTCACCAATCGTGTATCGTACCCTTTCAACTCTGATGTAGTGAATTCTGAATGATTATAAATAATTATTTATTAACTATTAATACATTTCTCTGACGTCATAACATTGTTCGGACAGTTAATTACTTTTAAAAGTCCACAGTTCTGTCTTTTGTTCTTGCTTATTTAAACTTTAACCTTATGATATTTTAGCCTTAATCTGTGTTATTTCGGTACTTACGGGTATCGAACACCTGTTGAACTTTACAAGCGAACATTCATCTATATTTGTTACGTGAATGCATTATTCTCCTTTAATCTTTTTTATGGTTTATATACCAGAATGTAAATATGATATAATACACGCAGATACGATATATTGCACACTTTAAATCTGGGCAGTAGTTTATTTTTACTCTCAGAGAGCCGTGAAATAATCAAAGACCTAGATGTGATTATTGCAGGGCTACATATTACAAATCATGTATACCACGGTTTTCCGTATTAAACGGAAAATTCTAACATTACGTCCTTTTTTCGCTTTGTAAGCAAACGAGCGATTCATCGATTGGGTATAATCACATTAGCACATGCACCGGTGCATGTGACTGGCTTTCCCGTCGTAAATGTACATGATGATGAATTATCGTCTGCTCGAATTTGGCAGCATAAATTGTGTGCGACATTGTCCTCAAACGTAAATATAAATTACCGTCTTCCAATGAAAATTTACTACCGTATTTGTACTCTTAGACATATCAGAATCAAAATAATTCATGGAAGCCAGAATGTGTTTTGAGTTTTAACATGGGTTGGTGGAAATCAGTAAATTGTATCCCTCGCTTCTGGCTCGGGATAAAATACTAATAGCCGCCAATCCATGTTAAAACTCCAAACACATTCTGGCTTCCTTGATTAATTTCTTAAACAATATCACGCTGTACGAATAAAATTACATAGATTTGCATACTCATCAACTCTACTACAACTCAATAATGGAACTTCCTCTTGAACTAATCAAACTGTGGAAACACCTATTTTGGCTTTGAGCGTTACCTCATGAAGGTTATTCCAAAATGGCGCCGTGAACACTTAATTTGATACTAAACAGTATAGCCAAAATTGGCTAAGATCACATATGTCCAAGGGGGGAGAACCTTAGTGTTGATAAATAATAATTAAGAACTGTAAATCTCGATAAAAATATTTAACTAATAAACCAAGTCAATGCGGAAGCACTGACTATTGGGAAGAGGATATCCACGGAGACTAATAGTCCACCAGCAGAGGTATCGATCCAATGATAATAATAAACACGTCGATACCAAATTTAGCACACACGACGCGTTTCTGGAATAATCTAGAATAGGTAGGCCCCTATGGGAAACATATAGGAAAATTAGTTAATTTGTAATTAGACATATGTAACATTATCTGTCACTTTCGTGATAATTGCGTCTTAATAAATAAATAATACTGTGAATTCTGCAATCTGATTGGCTGGAGAAAAATTGGTTATTCTTGATAACTTGGGTTGGTATTGTGACGTCACCAACATATTCATTCGCCAACGACAAATTCAAATAGTCACATGAAATAGTCGTAATTAAAATATAGGAATCATTAAATTTTGTTGTAAAAATTAAATTATATGAAATTTGTGAACAGCTTATACTTGTATAACCTGCTTTGGAACAGTTTACGCTTTTTTTAACTGCTTCGTGGTTTATTAAGCGTAAACTGCCACAAACCAAGTTATATCGTATTACATGTTCAAAAAATTATTTTGATTTGATTTTTGGTGTTTTAACGCCACTTTCAACAAAATTTCAGCTATATCATGGCGACCAGTTTTAGTGGTGGAGGAAGCCGGAGTACCCGGGGAGAACCACCGACAATGGGCAAGCAACTGGCAAACTTTATAACTTGTGGCTGTGAGTCGAGTGCACCCTTTTTGTAATTTACAAAGCCGGGCGCGAACCCACGCCGTATTGGTGATAGGCTTGTATGAGTTGTTAGATCCAACGACCTAACTCATTGAGCCACCCGGGCCCCTGTGTTCAAAATTTGAAAATATTCCTTAAATACATAAGTTCTAAAACAAATACCATCTCATAATACCGGTACATATTTGGAATCATGATGTAGGCTTCCAACACTTATAAGTGCCCGGGTGGCTCAATGAGTTAGGTAGTTGGATTACCTAACAACTCATACAAGCCTATCACCAATACGGCGTGGGTTCGCGCCCAGCTTTGTAAATTACAAAAAAGGTGCAATTGACTCCCAGTCCCAAGTGATAAAGTTTACCAGTTCCCTGCCCATGGTTGGTGGTTCTCTCCGGATATTCCGGCTTCTTCCACCACTAAAACTTGTCGCCATGATATAGCTGAAATGTTGGTGAAAGTGGCGTTAAACACCAAAAATAAAATAAAATCCAACACTTCTATAAAAACTATGTTAGATTCAAAATGGTATATTATTAAGATATATCAAGTTGTCTTGGGAAAGTAATAGGGCCACTTCTTTCTAGTTATTTTTGTTCAAATGCTTGTATATTTCATGACAACCACAACACTACCAGACAAATATCAAGACAATAAATCAGCATTTAATAGCTGACTTGGTTCAATAAAATTGTAATACATGATTTAGCTGTCCGGATTACTAGTATTTTGTCTGATTCTGTAGTATTGCACACATTTCCATTTTATACTCTTTGTTGCATGTTAAATTAGATTTATCTCAGTTTCTCCAAGCATATTACTGCTTCCCCTGTCATTCATTATCGTTCTAACAGTCTACATCAAATACTTAAGTCTAATCGAATATCCCTACGCATGCACCCACCGTGTTAAGTCGTCAATATCCACTCCTTATGAGTACTAGTGACAGTGTTCAGAGCTCAAACAACAGAACTGTCAAACATACCCTAGAGGCTAAGAGGACGAATATGACACGTTTGGTTTAGCTGTTCTGAAAGCAAGCATGGCAATTTTCACTACATCAAAAGAAGCAAGACTGGCTATTTATTGGTTATTGATATGCAACTGGCAAATTCGAGGGGAAAAGTATATTGTTTTCGCCCTAACCATCCGTCTGTTCGTCCTCCGTTACAAGGAATTACTTGCACATCTCCTTCTACATTATATATGGAACTTCCTCAATACTTTGCATACTTGCGTATTATCATATGAAGAATCGCATAACGATACGGCAGTTTTAACGGACTATTTAGGAACTGCCTACCCTTCCGGAGCACATGAGTTCATCCTTGCTGTTTATTGGGTTTGTATTGTTATATCTTTAGTTTTTAGTGTAATGTTGTTTGTCCTTTTTCTTTTCACCTTTGTATTATTAAACATATTGTATTGCTCTAATATAAGCAATTGGATGGGGCACAAGTTATAACAACCTTATAAACTCCCTCTCCCTGCAATTTACAACATAACATAATACATGGTAAAACTCAATAAAAATAACTATTTGTTGTGTCTGTCCTCTTTTGATATAAGGCTTCTGATTACTATTTGCTGTCATCTCACTTTTCTTGAAGTTGGTTTAGCTGTTCTGAATGGAAGCGGGAGCTTTGGCGCCGTAAAATCTTATTCAACCCACTATTTCTTTGGAAATGCCTGTACTAAGTCAGGACCATTGCGGTTTTCCCAGTTTTCAGGTTGTTGACTGATTTTGTCTGTTTATTGACTTATCAGTTTTGCCTTTCCCTTTGGAAAATTGCTCGGTGTTCGGTAATTTTATTATTACCCTTATTTGCTATAGTTCTTCTTCACTTATTAAATCTAAATAAACGTTTGTACGTGCAACTTCTCCTACATTTTACCTTATTGTTACTGCCGTTTCAACGGACCCTATTTGAAGGAGTTATTACCCTTTCTTACCTTCTATATTTTAAATGTAAATTACACGATTTCTGTCTCAAAAGATGGGAAAATGCGGGGGAGACATTTGTTGTTCTTTCTTGGTCAAAAATAGTCTTTAATTAACCGGTGGTTTTATACAAGACTTTCATGTTGATGGGGGAGACATTATAGAGTATATCGATGTAATAATAATAGCTCTAATATCATAATTTTGACTAATAGAATATAAAATTAAGATAATAAAAATTAGAACTCAAAATATCCAAATACCATTAACAACGCTTAGAAAATACATAATGCAATTAAAAGTACAAATGTATTAAAGACTGTATAATTTCTGTTGTTTTTTTTTCCTTTGGTCTAGATGTTGAGTATAGCATATATAAATGTGATAAAGCTTGAAATAGATTTGATTAGGACTGACATTTTACTCACAGGTGTAAAATACTTGCATTACCACATCATTTCACTAAGACGGTAGGCTAAGCCCAATAAACTAGTTAAACCCAATCCATTTTTATTGATGGTCCTCTAACAGTCCAGGAGAGAGTGCGATCATGTATATATGTATGCTATAAGTATTTTGTCTCTGGTTCTACGATTTTTTGTGATTGGAATTTGGAACTATTTGGATTGTATGAGTACTTTGGGTTTTTTTTCTTTCTTTCATTTTATTGCATTCCTATTTGTAAATCTAGATGGAGGAGGGTCATAGAAATTTATATGAATGATCCATATGTGGTCAGCGTTGCATGGTGTCTAATTACAGCAGCACATATTCAATGGAGTCCTGTTTTGTCCATTCCTTGTCAAGGTATGAAATGCCCCCTTTGACAAAATTTTGCCATTTCCACAATAACTGTCAGAAACTACTCGCGCAAAATGTTTACAGAGAATAATTTTTAGCAATAATGTAAGACGATGGGGGAGTAGATGGTACCCTAGTTAGATTTTATTTTCGAGTAAATGCGTGATTTTATATTTTTTCTTTTAAATCAACAGTACACATAATGAGCTATATTGACTCTTGTAACCAGCTGGGTTACTCCATAGCTCTTCTTGGAATCAATTAAAGTTAAACTAAGAAAGTACACATGTAGTATTGTCTTCTTCTTATGTCAAGACAAAACGTTTTGCATTTGATAGTCAGAATCAAGGTGATTATTTCACTACTCAAATTTCATAGCCATTAATTAAGATATATAAAAAGTCCTTTATTTCGCTTCTATCTTCTATAAACATTTTTTTTTTTTAATTTAAGAAATCTTTTTATCCCACGATGCTTTTATATAATGTAAGCGGCAAATTTCCTAACTCTAATTACAGTTTTGAGAATTTGAAATTGCAGAAAGCATCCGTTTACTTAGCGGATTATTCATAACGAAATCCGATTAACAATTTTTTTCTGAATCACAGAGGGTTTATTGTTAATTAAAGTCACTAATTTTATCAGGAAGAAATGTCAAAGCATATACTATTAAGAAAGAGGTATAAAGCAACTAATCTGAGGCTTATATTATACTCCTTTGTTATAACAAACGACGTAGTAGATTAAATTGAGTCACCTGCCATTAAACCGTTTTAAAGGTTATTGATGTATCTTAGGTAACAAAAATAGTTGAAATAAATGTTAATGAACGTTAGTGATTACAGAAAGGGCAATTAAAATGGACAATCTAGAGAATACAGAAAGGGCAATCATAATGGACAATCTAGAGATTACAGAAAGGGCAATCATAATGGACAATCTAGAGAAACTGACAATATATGGCACACAAGACGAAGACAATAAACGTTAGAGAATACCGAAGGAGCAATCAAAATGGACAATCTAGTGAAACTGGCAACATAGGGTACACAAGACGAAGAAAAACAACACAATATGTGTTGGACACCACTATACACACACAAAAACAAATAATGCAAATAAGGCATGAGCCAGCCGAACATCAACATCCATTCATGTTGCACTTTGAAATATTTCTCCAATATTCAAAATTATTTTCAAGTTTTGCTCTGCATATGTGAAGTTTGTAATTTCCCAAAAATAGATATTTATTTCTATCTAATACACAGGTAAGGTTTCCCCTTGGAAAATTAATGATTTTATGGTATGCTTTACTTCTCCAAAATTCGTCAGATATCACCAAATTAATATCCATGAAATAGCATATAGCGCATGCCAAATACCTAATGAAAAGTACATCCATGTCATAAAGGCAGACTAATGTAAACATCACAAATGCGAAGATATGTGACAATATAAATGTGAGCGAGGTGTTCTCGATATAACATTATGTGATAAAATTTGTCATTGACTTGCGGCAGGTAGGTTGTTTTCTCCGGTTACTCCGGTTTCCTCCACCAATAAAACGAACCGCCACGATGTAACTAATATATTGTTGAAAGTGGCGAATGGTAAGCAGTTCCTGTTCCTTGTAGGACATCCGCCATATTGCTTATACCTAAGTCATGTAAAAGTCTTGTCGATGATTAACCTAAATGCTGCAGACTTGATATAAGCAATCACGACTTATTACCGGGTTTGTTACTAGATTAACACGACGGGTGCCCCTAGTGGAGCAGAAACTGCTTACCCTTCCGGAGCACCTGAGTTCACCCCCGGTTTTAGTGGGGTTCGTGTTACTCGATCTTTAGTTTTATATGTATGTTTTGTCGATCGTTGTTTGTCCTTTTGTACTTTTTCTTTTGGCCATTGTGTTGTCTGTTCTCCTTCGATATACAGTTTCTGATTGCCCCTTTGGTATCTTTTGGCCATTGTGTTGTCTGTTCTCCTTCGATATACAGTTTCTGATTGCCCCTTTGGTATCTTCAAACTCCTCTAAAAAATCCACAATTGGTTCTATGAGGTTCATTGTTTAATAATTACATTACTTCCGTTTTTCATTGAAATGTTACAATATGATTGGTTATGAAGTGGTCACATGATTATAAAAGAGATGTTTCAAATCACAATGAAACTCAAACCCGAACTTGCATGTGCCTCCATGACGATGTCAGATGTAAACAATCAATGGCGTAGTAATTTCCAACAGCAAATAATCTAACACAAATAAAATTCACAACGAAAAATTCAACTATATTAAATTTTGGTGTGATTTAAATATAATTATAAGAATTGAATGAATTCTTTTGAAGTTTCATTGGGTATGAAAGCGTTGATCGAACTACATTTTCAACATGAAGCGCTAACGCGCTTCATTGAAAATGTACTTCGGTCAATATTTTCATACCTCAATGAAACTTCAAAAGAATGCATTCAATTCTTAAATGACATTTTATGTATTCTGTTGAAAGAGAATGATACATAATTAAGGATGTATATAATAATGTTTTTGTTTTTTGTTTTGGTTCAATGGTTTTTAAGAATACATTAATTTATCAAATATTGATAAAGATAAATTTATATTATTTCGCCACGAAATAACTGAAATATTGTTGAAAGTGGCGTTAAACACCATAACCCCATATCAAATATTTGTCAATATTAGACCGTAGTAGTCATTTTTGGAAGACTGTTAATAAGCATTACTCCACTTCAAAAGGAATATAATAAATCATATTAAGATCTGATTTATATCATCATAGTAGATTTGGAGAAGGAGAAAGAGAATGTGACTACTTTACAGACCGGTGTCTTATTAGACGTTACGCGCGCTATTGATGATACTTTGACTAAATTAACGATTAGACCATTTGAGCAAATATGAATTTCATTTTTAAGAAATATTTTCGTTTTTTTTATGGTGTTTAACGCCACTTTTAACAATATTTCAGTTAAACGTGGTGACAAAGTTTATCACATGATGTTGTACACCTCGCCCTGATCGTGATTCGAACTCACAACATCGGTGGTGATAGGCACTAATTTCATAGGAAGTTGTAAATTCAACTACCATACGATCACGGCCACGACGGCCCTAAATATTTTCGATTTTGTTTGGGCTATGTACTGTGTAAAAGATCAATAATTTTCTACTATGTGACTATCTGTTATAATTTCGTAATGTAATACAAATTATTTTAAGGTTCCAAAGACACCATTATTATAATTATCTAATAGAAATAATAAGATCGTAAACAATCAATATTCGGATAGACAAAACAACACATACAATACAAAGTATAAATATCGATTAGATAGAAAGTACAATCGATCCCAACTTAGACATAGAAAACACAACGATGATGAAACATGAAATGACAAACAGGAGAAATGCAAAACCAATTAGAACCCCCACAGATCAAACAACACCAGATATTGACCATTGTATTTCGAAAACAATAAGGTGCCAAACATTAAAATATACTGCTTACATGGCAACACTTAACTGTTAAAATCTAGGATGTGAAATTTAGCAACACTAAAACATAGAGTAACGAATTGAGGTTTAATATATCTACAAACATTTAATTTCATACTCAGTTATTGTGTTGATTTCGGTTTTTTTTCATTGTTTCGTGAAATAATTTCACTTTTCTTTTTGTTATTTCCGTTTTGTTATACATGTTGAGTTTCCCCTTTTCATTTGTTTCCAAGATTTCGCTGTTTTGGATTTGCTTGGCGTTATTTGCTTTTTTTTTGTGTGTTTCTTCTGTTGTAGTTACAATTGCAGCCTCTGTCAATAGTGAAATAATATACCGCTTAAAAAGGAAACAATTCATGCTCGATAGCAAAAAATACATTTATTGCAAATTATATGAGATATAAATAAAACACTCAAGGGTCAACTATTTTCTTCTCTGGAGGTGGATAGGATTTCTTGTTCGGGTGTAATTTTCTTATTCTCTCTAAGTTACGAATTGTCTTTTCAAAATTTACAAATGACATATAGGGTAAGTATTAATTATTTTTTTGATCACACAGGAGACATAATATCTCTGCCCTCAGAAAAATAAGGCTAGTGTCTAAAGGGTCTCATATATCATTGTTTGCTTAAAAACATGTTTTGCTAAATTTCTACACCCATCTGCGATCTTCTCGATTTGTACTTAAAAACTTGTCAATTAATTTTCATCACTTTATAACCAATAACAATGAACAAAATTAACATCACATTATTATATAAAAATAAAAATCTACAAACTAACCGACTTTGAGGATCACAATTTAATTGTTTAATAACATTATCAATTACAGGATGCCTGACAGGTTCTAAGCAATCATATATGTGGCACCAGACTGGTTTTGAGTGCAGTAACAAGTGATAGTTATTAACTTGAACATTGTCTGTATAAGCAATTATTGTTATTATCCTGTTTTTAAAACAAATTAACGCCCATGCAGTATATTTTAGAGTCTCGAGGCAAAATTACGATGTCCTTTATAACTTCCATCTGAGAAAGTTATTGATTTGTTACATTTCTTTAGTATAGATATGTACTTTTACGTTGTCTCTGTCTGGAGTGATATAATGGAAGCCGTCACAGTCACAAATGTATTGTTTTTCTTGGCTTATATAAATGTTTTGTTTT
>MJUT01035249.1:7927-33963 GCA_002080005.1 Gigantidas platifrons
CCTTATTCTAGAAGATTCATATCATTATAACATAGCCAGTTCAATATTCAGAAGACTATGTTCAATCATGCCAAACATTAGTCCTTATTCTAGAAGATTCATATCATTATAACAAAGCCCGTCCAATATTCAGAAGACTGTTCAATCATACCAAACATTAGTCCTTATTCTAGAAGATTCATATCATTATAACATAGCCAGTCCAATATTCAGAAGACTGTGTTCAATCATACCAAACATTAGTCCTTATTCTAGAAGATTTATATCATTATAACATAGCCCGTCCAATATTCAGAAGACTGTGTTCAATCATGCCAAACATTAGTCCTTATTCTAGAAGATTCATATCATTATAACATAGCCAGTCATATATCACATATGCTTACTCAATAATTTAACCCCGCCACTTTTTATTGAAGTGCCTGTACCAAGCAATAGAATGTGAGAGGTCATGTATTTGTGTGTTTCGATTTTGCCTCTTTCTACGATTTTTATATTTGATTTTGGAACTGTTCCGACAGTGTGGTATTTATTGTTTTTCATATTATTAGAATGATCAGGAATACACAAATGTGAATGTGACGATTTATTCCAAATTTGTTTGTACATGTACAGCCAATTGTTTAACATTATGAAAATTAAAAACACAGGCACTAGACGTTTAGTCAGTATGAATATAACATAAGCAATGGGCAGAAAATAGTGTCCAATACGTCTAGTGCCTGTGTTTAAAACAAACATTCAATAAATGAAAAACAGGAATTCACGATTATAAAAAGAAAGGAATTAAATTAAATACAACAAAAATAAACTCCTGAACTGAGGTAAAAATGAAACATTATGGAACAGCCTTTTTTATAACTCAATTTACTGTTCTTTATCTCAGTCAACATGGGGTCTTCAATGATGAAAATAACTCCATTCATTATCTATCCCTTCTAAGCCATTCCTCCACCTATAAAACTAACCACCACGATATAACTGAAATATTCTTGAAAGTTGTGTTAAATGCCATGACCTTAACCCTAATCCTTCTGAGCTATAAATGCTACAGATGTGCTAATTAATGCATGTACAACTAAGTTTTACTATGTTGTAATTTGGGTTTCTTCAATACCAGGTTCATCAAAAGAGAAAGCTTGATTTTTGTTGTTGTCTTACCAGAGGTATATGTGAATTCTAATTGTCTTCAGTTTTTCTATTTTCCATCTTTTTTTCTTTTTCACTTCTTTTTACCATATGATGAACCAGATATTCTATCAGGTTTTTACAATATTATTTCCGATTAAATTTGGAATATCAAGCCATTTTAACCTGTGATATAATTAAAATTAAAGTTTGTTTTTGCCCGCAAAAACGTATGTCTCCCCCCATCCCACAAACTGTAGTCAAAGGTAAAAAATCTATTTAGGTAACAAATAAAATTAAGCTTCAATGAATAACAAAAAAAAAAGTTTTTAATCCATGAAACACAAAATTTAGGGGATCAAAATTTCCTGGTAATATGCACAACTACATATGGTGGCCTTACTACCTACCAAGTTTCATGAAATTCTCTTCAGTAGTTTCAGAGGAGTTGGACTGACAAGCTGCTTCAGTAGTAAATTTCGGGAAATTTCTATGTTCAAAGGGGCATAACTCCCACAAAATTCAGGCGATCAACATTTCCTGGTAATATGCACAACTACAAATGGTGTCCTTACTACCTACCAAGTTTCATGAAATTCTGTTCAGTAGTTTCAGAGGAGTTGGGCTGACAAACTGTGTGACGGACAGACGGACACAACAAAAACAATATGTCTCCCCACCAAAGTGGGGGGAGACATAATTGTATTGCCAAAAATGTAGACATCTTACCTAGTGTGCATTTTAAGACCTGTTTCTGGAATAATATCATGTGTGTGCAAAGTCAAAAGATTGGAAAGTCTTTTTTAAATCTTTGGGAACAAGAACAGTTTAAAAGTTAAAATCAGATAAGGTTTTCTATGCTTGAGGGGGATGTAACTAAATTGATTGATTGATTGATTGATTTTTGGTGTTTAATGCCACTTTCAACAATATTTCAGCTATATCATGGCAACCAGTTTTAGTGGTGGAAGAATCCGGAGTACCCGGAGAGAACCACCGACCATGTTAGAAAAATCTGAAAAGGAAAACTAATAAAATTATATCAAATGAAACTAGATGTTTAAAAAGGACGACGGACGCATACCATACGTTGAGATACAATTCCAACATGACGATATACATCTTTCGAGGTCAACTTCAACCTTCCAGATGATGATATGTACCCATTATATACATGGTATGTTGGTACAAGGCTTTGTATCAGGTTGAGCCTGTTGTATGAATCAGTATCATTACAAGTCACGATGAGTAGTGATGCTGTCAGTTCACATGACAGGCGAGATCTCATACAAAGTCCTGTACCAGCACATTATGTATGTAATAACTTTATCTAACATTCCAATTAAAACAAATTTTAAACAAATAATTAAAATTAATAATTTTATTACAGTACTTTGAGAGAGAGAGAGACTACATTTTATGCATGACGAAACATATAGAGTAATTAGTAACATTTTAATAATTTTGAACATAGTATTTTACATATCGTTCACCTGTCAATTACAGCCACTGCTTTTAATTTAACATCCATACAGAACATGCATAACTAATAGAATAAGATAGTATACATATTTACTGTGTCTATTTCCTAGAAGAAAGATTTAAACTTTAAGGAAATATACACTTAATAATGTAAATACATATTTTTGTACATCCATTTTATAACTACAGTTATGGCATGGTATTGTATGCATGGTAGTTGAATCAACATTGTGGGTAAATTATTACATAAAGATAATACTTGATGTATCTGTTCCAGCTTTATTATTACCATTTTTTTTTTATCTTTTATTCTTTTATACAATGCATGTTAGTAAAATTTCTAATTAAAAAAAAAAAACATGAATATTTCAAGTAGGGGGTCATGCCATGTAGAGCAGGGAATACCTACCCTTCAAGAGCATCCAAATTCATCCTCGGTTTTTGATTGGTTCTTTATTGTTTGCCCAATCATATTTTATTTCTCAAACATGCAAAATACAATATACATGGTGCAAACCTAACACAAAGGTTTCCAAAACAACTATGTTGATATCTGTCTCCTTAGTAAAATATACACTGTTTATCATCTTCATATATTGTATACTTCATAAAAAAAAATCAAATATGACTGTATCGTAATAAATTGCTGGAAAAGAGTGTTTGTTCATTATTAGTTTCCTGTGTTGTTCATGTTGATTATTTTTCCCTCTTTTTTTTCAGTTTTAGCAACGTGTTCGTCTTTCCTATCTATTTATGATTTTGTATCACATCTTGGTAGTCATACTAATTTTAAAAAGTTTGTTTTACCCTAATATTTGACTAGCTTGGTCACATTTTATATTGACATTATAAATACACTTCTAATTACAAAATAATATCTACTTCCTGTCAGCAAAGAGGGAATGTTTTCTCAATCGTACACAGAAGTTACAATATAAAAAATATATCTATATTTCAAATGGATGTATTTCTCTTTTTTTTATCGTGTAAAAATAATTAAAAAAAATATGACATGCAATTACATGTATAACATAAATACCGATTCCAAAACCGTGGAAGAAATAATTTAAAAAATATACATTTGTATACATAATTACAATTCAAATACTGACTTCAAAACTGGGGACTAATTTTGCAAATAAAAAATAAATAGGCTGTCAGGAGCCTATAATCGCTCACCTGGTTTTCAATTTGACTTCTAAATTACATAGACAAATTGAAATTTAGCTTCTTTTTTTTTGCCATTTGAAATTTCTGCTAATAGAATTGGCAGCCATCTTGGATCAAATATTATTTCAGCTCAAATTTCTGAACAGAAGATTTTAAGGTGATTTTTTTTCTCAAAATATGCAAAATTGTTATTAATTGGTTGAAAGAAAAATTTCACAGTAAAACCTGGAATATATGGTAAAGTACTCATTGCCATGTAGCTGCAGTCTCTGAGCTCATTTCGATTTACAACAAAGCAATAATGGACAATTGAAGAAATTTCTGTTTTTAGTAAGGCCATGCAAAATTAATTACTTGGTTCTCTGGCCCTTTTTTGTCAAAATTGATGAGGGAGGGCGGCATTTTTTGTTATCCTTTTACTGCTGTAAAAAGTGATGAGGGAGGCATTTTTTCTTCTTTTTTTTGTGAAAAATATGGCAATGTATAAAACTTTATTGAAAATTTAAATTTTATTTCTTCCGAATCCGATGGTGGCAGAAACATCACAAGTGGTTAATTTTTATGGAAAAGTTCAATCCGTTGGTCCCAACGTACCATTTTTTTTTATCTCCGTAAACAATTCCAATAAGGTAAAAGCTTCGGAGAAGCCCCCTATTATGTTCCCTGGTAAAACTGGCAAACATTTGTGCCGAATTTGCACAGAAACGATTGGCATTTTGTCTAAATGTCAAACGGAAACACGTTTTTTATTTATACATTGTCGATGCTTTAAATCTCATTTAAGCATGATGCGTTTTAAAGCGTTTCACTGACCACGCAATATAAGAGAAAAAACGGATGCGGTTGTTTTTTCCATACGGACAGCGGTACCGCATTTAATTTTTTTTTTTTTACTATTTTTGCAATAAAATCGGCAATGCGGCGACGAATTTCCACATGCGGGCAGGCCTGAGAACCAAGAAATTAACTTTTTATGGCCTAACAGCAGCCTTCTTAAATGGAAGGTGGGGCTGTTTGACATGATTTTGAAATGGACCCACCAAAACACCATCACTCCCATGTATGGCTTAATTTGGTTCAGTAGTTTCAAGGAAAAGATTTAAATGTGAAAGTTTACGATGTACTATGGATTGACAGAGGGACGCCGACGGATGACAGACATCAAGTGACGACAAAAGCTTACATAGCCTTTGCCCAGGTGAGGTAAAAAATACAGTCGAATATTAATAAATATATCAAATATTGCAGTAATGTATATATACTATGTTATAAATGTGAGGTAGTATCATTATGGAATTTAAAGTTAAATGCAGTTGTCTCCCATTCTACATTGTTTTGACTGACAGGTGTCTTCATGGTTTTCTCTATAAATTCACAGTGACCATCTGTATCTACTAGAATAATAGAGTGAGTTC
This sequence comes from Gigantidas platifrons, assembly GCA_002080005.1. Taxonomy (NCBI): domain Eukaryota; kingdom Metazoa; phylum Mollusca; class Bivalvia; order Mytilida; family Modiolidae; genus Gigantidas; species Gigantidas platifrons. The sequence goes on from MJUT01035249.1 coordinate 13,123, forward strand.
TACAAAATACAGAAAAACACAAATTAAATTTAAATTTACAAACTACTGCTATCTTGAATTTCATTGGATGAAACGGCTAAATTTTAAAGTTTTCACATTGACAATTCCATTTTGCTAATAGAGTATTCATACACCATTCTACCACATTTTGCAATTCATTTTTTTAAAGTGAGAAAATATATCCATTTTGAAATTAACAAAATAAAATATTCCTTCCTCGAATCAATAAAAAATAAATGAAAAACTAGAAAATTGAATGCCCCCGTCTCAACCTTATCCACCTCAACCCCACCCCCACCCCCCATCCCAATTTACTACCTTAACTTCTGGTTTGGTTCTGAAGAATGTGTAGGGGTATAATGCAAAGAAAATGTCTTGAAGAACCAAAATGGATTTTCAATATAACTTAATTTCAAGGAATGGTATATTATTCATCGGGTATGATGTAGAAAACTTATGTATAGACTTTAAAAGGTGTTTGTGTCTGTAAGACACATACAATGCCCCCGTGTTTATAATTGCAAAAGGGTAAACCAATGTTTTGTACTAACTGTCTACAAACTATAAAAGGTCTAGCTCAAAAACTGTAGGAGGAGTTAGCTGGACAAACTATGCATATTAAGTGTGACGAACGGACAGACGTACGGACACATTTAAGTGAAAATCAAGTTTTTGTATCTTTGGATTTAAAGTATAAGGAGCGATGTTTACACGTTAACAGGTTTCAGTGGCTAAGTTCATATATGCATAATTTTGTAAAAAATTGTTGAAAATCAAAATCCATATAATATGCACACCTTCACTGTATGTACTAACTGTCTACAAAATATAAAAGGTCTAGCTCAAAAACTGTAGGAGGAGTTAGCTGGACAAACCATATATCCTATATGGATTTAGCAAAATCTGTCTAAGATCATGCATCCATAATTTTGTAAAAAATTGTTGAAAGTCAAAATCCACAAAATGTGCACACCTTCAGTGGAAGTACTAACTGTCTACAAAATATAAAAGGTCTAGCTCAAAAACTGTAGGAGGAGTTAGCCGGACAAACTATGCATACTATGTGTGACGAACGGACGGACAGGGGTAAAACAATATCCCCCCGACCAATAGTCGCGGGGGCATAAAAACCAATACAAATCGGTGTCAATGCAGCAAACAACTGAAACACTGATGTCACAAGGTCATGTACAATAATACTCCGTACAACAATATGTGATAAAGTTTGTCAGTGACTTGCGACAGGTTGGTGGCTTTCTTCGGGTCCTCCGGTTTCCTCCATCAATAAAACTGACCACCACGATATAACTGAAATATTGTTGAAAGTGGCATCAAGCACCATCAAACAAACAAACGATGTTGATATTGGAATTGTTCCAACAGTGTGGTATTTCTTGTTTTTCTTTTTTTTTTTACATAACAGCAAAAATAACTTTTAAAATTACCTTGTGCCATATCTCAAATTAGGTGTCCATACGAATGCTGCACTTCGCTCCCGAGTTGTATTTTCGTCCATATTTGACATGGCTGCCTGTTTTGCGACCTGCTGGTCATCTTCAAACCTAACAGAAAAAAACAATGTCATCCTAATTTTATTCATCTTCAAGAACAGAATCTAAATATACAACACAGTTGGAAAGTCCAGGAAAAGTGGACTGTTAACATTACAGACAAGAAACGTTGGTAGCTGACATTTCATATTCTTAAAACCAGATTAATATCACTCAAAATGTAAGTTTTCTTGTTTTATAAGATTAAAACTTGATAATTATTTGATCTGAAATGAATGCATGTTATAAAAAAACGTATCTAATCTAAAAATGGCACTGAAATCAAAATGGACTCTTAAAAATCCCTATGCAATAAAGTTTTTATAAAGGGGGGTTAGGGTTATGGTGTTCAATGCCACATTCAACAAAATTACAGCTATATCATGACGGCCAGTTTTATTGGTCAAGGAAACCATAGTACCCATGGAAAACTACCGATCTGCCACATTTAAAAAGGCTGTACGTTGTTACTCTTAAAGGGAATGATAAGAATGAAACATGATTTTATATGAGTTTGAACTCACCAATTTACTATAAAATTCTGTAGACATATTCAGCTTGTGAGTGATGCATCAGAGTTAACATATGGATAAACTTTTTAATTTTTTGTAATTTTCCATTTTTACATAATACAGACAATACACTACTTTTACACAACAAGACATTACACACATTATATTTTGTCATTTTTGCGATCTGGATATATATATTTATGTAATGAATTAATATCTATATCACAAGTTATTACATATGAAAAGGTCATGATCAGAGCTCCAGAGAATTTTCTATTCTAATGGAGTTATTTCCCCTTAAATTGATAAACTCATATTTTTTCAATAATGAATATCGTATTTAGTCCTACAATATATATTTGAGTCAACCACAAATTATTATGCCCTGTAGTTCCCCTCTTTAATGTCAAATCGGAGTAACAGATGAAATATTTTTGCAGACCATCCATACATAATGTCTGCCAAGTTTCAGTTAAATAATTCAGATCTTTCAGAAGAGGACTTGTCATATTTCATGTCTGCTCTGAGTCAGAATCCATACATCATTACTGGATAGAAGCATATAGAATACTGGATTCAATTTATACAATGAGGAATGAGCTGCACGCTGGATTTATACAGAATAATTATAGTATAACTAATCTGGCATTGTGAATATCGAAGGTAAATAAAGAGTAACCAAACAACTCAATTCACAACTGTACGCTATCATCATTCGTTTTCAACTGATTTATTTTTTTATATTCGGTACTCAAGAGTTACTATGGTGATCTTTACATACTTTGTACACTTCGCTTGAGCTAATAATAATAAGATGCTTAAATAGAGAACTTGTTTTTTTTTATTGTCGGATAATCAATATATATTTTCGATTCTGATGAGACAACATTGGTACAGAGAGATACCAAGCAGCGAAATAAACGTCTATATTTCACTGGCTGAAATACTGGTTTGCCTTTCACTTGAAAAGTATGTAGTTGGATTTACAACTACCTATGCAATCAGTGCCTATCACCACTAACGTTGTGAGTTTGAATCCCGCTCAGACGAAGTGTGCTCGATAAAACATTATGTGATAAAGTTTGTCAGTGACTTGCGACAGGTTTGTGGTTTTCTCCGGATACTCCAGTTTCCTCCACCAATAAAACTGACCACCACGATATAACTGAAATATTGTTGAAAGTGGCATTAAACACCATCAAACAAACCAAACCAGTATTTCAGACATCTATGAAATAGAATAAGGAATAAGTAAAATCCTGTGTTAATTGAAAGTAATGAGTGTCCACAGATTACATACGGTTTTTTGTCTCCAAGTAAACACAGTAATTCTTCTACAAGTTTCTCCTTGGTTTCTTTTTTGTTATATCTTTTAACAATGTTATCGAATCGATCTCTATTCTGTACCGATTTCTGCCACGGCTTGTCTGGAGATGAGTTATCACTTGTTAAAATACCTTAAAAAAAACATTAGTAATTAAGAATATGGATGTAAATGAACATGAGAGACTATCCAAGTTTACACTTAGACACAAATTAAAGAAAAGAAACAGAGCTTTAATTGCTGTTCTACATTACACTGTGACAGTATGGTTTTCAACAATGAACATAATCTATACCCTAATATCACTGTGACACACCCATAGCATGTAGATGAGCCTCTTAACTTCTGTTGCTAAATGCCACGTCTGGACATCATTGTATTATTTCTCTAAAATAATTCATTAAGCAAACTTAAAACTTTAATGTGACTAAGTCCAACATATCAGGTTATAAAGGAAGTATCCCTTTTTGTAAATCTCTATACATAATACAATAATTAACTTCATTTGGAGAGAGGTGAAGTAAATACTGAATATATTTCATGGGTTAACGGCCATTATCTTCATTGCATTAGATTAATTTCAAAGTGTTCAACCTAGATAATGTTAGCTAATACATTTATATTTGGCATTTTGTTTTATATGTCCAGAATTTACTTAACATTCATCTATTGACAGGTGCCAGTAAATAATTTTCCTATAAAATCAGTAACATAATACAGTACCATTGTGTTATTGCAAAAAGGTCACTTTTCAATAAAGCTGCAAATCGCCATGATATAAGTTATAACAACTGTAGAATGGTTAACTTTAATACATTTAACTAATAAAAATTAAAACTTAGATATCCAACCCAGCGTGCATGACACTTACATTGTGTTTGTCAAGATGGAAAAGAGTGAAAATATTGACAAGTTCAGTACAAAAGTATGTGTTGGAGTCTATTGTTATAATTTGGGGGTCTGTCGTAGGGTAGTTGGATTTACAATTACCTATGCAATCAGTGCCTATCACCACTAACGTTGTGAGTTTGAATCCCACTCAGTCGAGGTGTACTTGATACAACATTATGTGATAAAAGTTTGTCAGTGATTTGCGACAGGTCAGTTGTTTTCTCCAGGTACTCCGTTTTCCTCCACCAATAAAACTGACAGTCACGATATAACTGAAATATTGTTGAAAGTGGCATTAAACACCACAGCCCTAACCCATACCCAATAATTTGGGATTACTTTGTACCTTTAGACAATAATAATAGATATTAGTCCTACCGTTAGAAATATCTTTCACCGTAATATCTCCATCTAGGTTAGTACAATAGACACCACTTGACTTTGGTAAGCTATATAAATATAATAATATGAATAAATATAGTATGTACAGCCACGGATTTCTTTAACAAGTTAAGAGGACAACTGAAGATGAACTCAATTAACACTAATGGATTGTAAAGGGATGTTCCAGTCACGAAAACAAAACAATAAATATACCAAAAAAATCAAAATCTCACTTAAGGATGAGGTGGGTAACTGTGTGAATTGAGCCCAAGAAATCATCACCAGTTAATTGGTTGATTCATGCTGATTTTTTTTAATGTTTCATTAAATTTGGGAGTAATTGAGTGACATTTGTTTAACAGCAATTATTGTGTATTTAGCACAGAAGTAGCAAATACCAACAAATTTTATAGTCTGGTTTTACCCGACACAGGATAGAACCCACAATCAGCCAAACTGGACTCAAGCACACTACTTTTTACAACACTGATATGGTAGGTCTATTTGGTGTTTGATATAATGTAAATCTAAATTAATGTAAACACTAAAAGGTCAGTTTTTCATAAATTACAGGGGGAAAATATTCATTGATTTGTGCACTTAATTATTTCATAATCCTGGAAAGCATAAACCTAAACTGTTTAACATTGTGGACATATTGATAGTTTATATGGTATTAACAATTTTAAAACAAATAAAGAAAAAAATATGTATTATTTAATTGTACCTTAGATCCATGAGGATGAGATTAAATGAGTTGTAGTCACTGCTCTTGCTCTGTTGTGTAAATGTTTCTTTTATATAATTTTCACCAGTTTGCTTGCTTGATATAAATCCGTTTACCAGATATCCTAAAAAGAATAATTGACAAATGAAACTAGTTTCTCAAGGTGATTACAGATTGCGAAATTAGGAGATAACTGTATTGTATTTGAAAATTTTACAGCATCAATTGGAGATTCGATGGATGCAAATTGAGTTTACTGGCGACACGATAGAGGAGCCAGTAAACGGATATTTGCGACCATTAAATCGACAATTGATGCCGTGACATTTTCAAATACAATGCAGTTATCTCCATTCTAATGTAATCATGTGTATTGCCACATTATTGACAAGATGACGCAAGTGGTAATCAGCAAAAATTTTCATATTTCAACTGTGGAATTGATACCTTGAAAATTATAGCATTGTCCAATCACAAACCAGGAATATTAAACAACTACATTAGAATGTAATATATAACAGTTTGGTACATGTATTTCTGTAAATACAAATTTTAATGGTTTTACACGAACCAATGTATTGTTTTTAATAACTCAGATGGTATCTCAGGATGTGCTTAGTATAAATCAATTGCTTGGATAAATTCAAATAAAATATCATCCAAAAAAACGGTGGATTACTGAATTTATTTGAAGAGAAATAGTTAGCATATATACTCATCCAAATTTTTTTTGTTCAATTTAAAAGATAGTGCATGTGCAGTTACGAAATGACAAAACTGCAGACCAGCTAAGCAGCATCATAATTTGGAATTAGGTAAAATCATAATGATATCTTCTCATCAGCAGTTCGATAACTAATCAAAATATTACATCTCAACACTATATTCTTACATTCAAGTGACTTACATTCTGGCTTGGGTAATGGGTTTTTGAAATATTAAAATTAGCCACTAGTTTCAGAAATCAAAAACAAAAATTGCTCAAGACGGCAGTTTTTTTTTCTGCTGCATCAAGATGATACGATGAAATTTTGTATACAGTCCTCACAAACATTATTCCTTCAATGTTTTGACCAATCAATGCAGAAGAGATCATCAAAATGTGTGACATATTAACAATGACGGCAGATGGAAAACAAAGTAATGACAATAGCTCGCATGGCCATTTGGGTCAAGTGAGGTAATAATATATTTCAAACTTTATTTTACCCCTTCCTTTTTTCCTTGGATCATTAATTCCTAGAATATTTAATAGTATTCCTATTCTTCCTGTTTTAGAGGCTCCTAACCACGTTCCTCCCTCTTTTCCTGGTGTCTGATCTAGACCTGAAAATATATAACAGTCCATCTTATTGTTACAAAAGTTGACGATTCCTCAAAAGGAGTGTGTCCTTTTCATGTGGCAAAGCAGATTTTGAGAAGGAGGAAGGTGCTTAATGCCACTTTCAACATACATGGAGAAAACCACTGACCTGTCCCACGTCACTGACAAACTTTATCGCATACTGTTGTATCGAACATACCTCACCATGAGCGGGATTCAAAGTCACAATGTTAGTGGTGATAGGCACTGATTGGATATGCACTGATTGCACAGATAGTTGTAAATCTAACTACCATAAAATCACGACCACAATGGTCATGCCATTAATTGGAATTGACAGTACATTGTCCAAATCAACAATTAGAGGAGCACAACTAGTTCCCATTGCAACTACAAGAACAAAACAACACTCGTTTGCCTTATCAAACATAAATCTTGCTCAGCATTGCAAGTCCAATTTTTATCAATTAGGCCCAAAAAAATATCTGTGTTTGCTAACCTTACCAACTCTACCAAATGGTAGCGCCTACCCTAAAGTTTTTATTGTCATTTTTACAAGCACTGTAAATCAGTCACCTAGATAAAACCCCATCAACTCTAATTCTTAGCGCCTACCCTAAAGTTATTACTGCCATTTTTTTACAAGCACTTCATCCCATCCTTGTCCTGTATAACCTAGGTAAAAAATTAAAAGTTTTGCCTATATACAAAATGTACCAAACCTTTTTTTCAAGAAAAATAGCAAAAACACTTATTTATCTTTTTGGTCTAAGACATGTTCATAAAAATATAAACATGTATTTAGTTAAAACATGTGTCATTGATATTGTAAAATCATACATACCACTTATGCAGTCTGTGTGATCTGTCCAAAATTGTAATTGTTTTGTTGGTCTGTCCCACTCCTCATCACGATTGTTGACCAATATCAACCGATACCCGTCTGAACTCTCCTCATCATTTAAGTATACAAATAACAAACACATAATGCTGTCAAAACATTGATATCTGATGATAACTATTGCTGCAAAAAAAAAATACGATTTTTGACATAAAAATATAAACAAATAAATTTATCAGATTTAATTAATGTTATACACAATGTTCAAGTCTTAAAATAGATTAGGTGATGTCATGGTCGTGATCGCATGTAAGTTGGTAGTTGGATTAACAACTACCTATGCAATCAGTGCCTATCATCTCTAACGTTTAGAGTATGAATCCCGTTCATGCTGAGGTGTACTTGATACAACATTAAGGAATATGTGTAATAGGCTACATGTAGGGGGACACATCCCTAATCTACCATCTTTATCTTCACCGGCCGAACAAAAGCATGTCTGCTGCCATTATTATCACATTTATTAAACACTCTCTAATAACAGGTCACAATCACAACATGCGGGGAAAATGGAAACAACTTACATTTACAAAAACATATATGACCATACAAATACTGATATATAACATATGCAACAGGAAGCTAATTATATAAGTCAAGTATATAGCCATATCCATAGGCCTATCGGGGTACTATATGATACTGTGGTAGTCAATTAAGATGGTAGTGGAAATTGATTGAAATAGCATTAGAACTCATTTTCTTGGAATATTGGTCAATTTTGAAATGTAGGAACCCAGTAACAGACAATAATACTAATAATAGACTAATCACATGTCCGATTTGATCATAAAATAATACATTTTTACATGTTTTTATAGTACAAAATGTAGTTAATCCTCTATGGTGTTGGAAAATGTCCCCCTTTCATACAAATTTCAATGAAAATAACACATATTTCCCCTTAATCTGTACTATACCATAAAAATAAGAACTCAACTCTCTACTTTCAATATTCAATATAGCTTGTGACAAAATGCAAGTACACAATAATAAATAAAAGAACTCGGAATGGAACACATTTTCCGCAATTTCTTTTAACGTGATAAAATTGAAAACTGGTTTGCTGGAATTTATCTTTTATATATACATGTATACAATTATTCAAACAATATAATAACAAAAATTCAGTCCATCAATATTTAGTTTTCTATTTTTTAATTTCAAATTGACAATATGATTTACTGATGGTAGGACGAGTATATTCCTTCGGGAAATTAAATTGTACATTTAAATGCATTTAAGCAGAAACATGGTATAGCAAACACTGAAAAGGTTTCGTGAAAATGGCGGACAGAAAAATATTGATTTTAAGTTTCACAATAAGATTACTTTAAAAAAAAAGGGGGGTGGCTTGTGGGTGTAAATGAATATAAATGGAAATATCCATCCTATGCATAAGAAACTCTGATAAAGTCAAATGTATATTTTAGACATTTTCTTTTAGTGTACAATGGAATGTTTTACAACTATTAAATTAAAATACTTTTTAACTGTGACTGTATTGATATAATCAAGATGATATTGTGATATCTTGATCTTGATTGGATACGATGTTACATGTACGTCCGAAGACATTATTACATCGCGCGTGCGTTAATGTTTAAATATTACTGCCCCCCCCCCTACTATACCTGTGAATGATCTAGCTGGTTCCTCCGCAAATTGAATCTTTTTGATGATGTCTGGTGGTAAAAGGTTCCAATCTTTGACTGTGTTTGGGAGAAAGCTGCATTTCAGTATATCGGTCTTGGCTGGAAATCTGAGATAATGTTGACTATGCATGTTCTTAGTTGTTCTTAATGGTCGTTGAAGGTTATCAGTTGGAATTTCGACCGTAGATGATGTACGCCTTTACAAAATAATATTAACCTGTTCTGTGTCTTTTAGTGGTTCTAATTTTGTCTGTTTAAGTATAGTTGTCATACTGCCTGGTTCATAGTTGTAGTTTGATGTAATAAATCTAGCGGCCCTTTTCTGAACTCTTTCCAGTTTTTCTTGTAGGTAAGATTGATGTGGGTCAGGCTGTGCTGGCATATTCTAAGACAGGTCGAATGAGTCCTTTATATGCCTGTAGCTTAACTTCCATGGGGCATGATGACAGATTCCTTTTTAATAATCCCAGGGTTCTATAGGATTTGTTACATATTTCCTCTATGTGTTTCCCCCAATGTAAGTCGTTCGTGATGTTCACTCCAAGATATTTTATTGATGTTAGGAATTCCAGTTCTGTTCCTTTCAGCGTATATTTATATTCTATGGTCTTCTTTTTGCGGCTTAAGGTCATCATGTTGCATTTGACAAGTTGGAACCTCATTCCCCATGATGCCGCCCATTTTCCTATGTTGTCTATATCTTTTTGGAGCTCTGCGCAGTCGTTGGAGTTGTTGATTTCCCTGTAGCAGACACAGTCATCTGCAAATAGTCTAATTTCTGATGTAACATTATCTGCTATGTCGTTGATGTGGACGAGGAATAGTATTGGCCCCAGCACCGTTCCTTGAGGGACTCCTGACACTACGGACGACTCTTCAGATTTACATCCATTTACAACGACACATTGTTGTCTGTTAGACAGGAAGGAATCGATCCAGTTCATGATGTTTTTTGGTACACCGTATCTGTGAAGTTTGCTTTTCAGTAGCTCATGTGGGACTGTATCGAATGCCTTTTCGAAGTCTAAGATGAATATGTCAACCTGTTGCCTGTTGTCGATGGTGTAGCCCAATCATAGCCGGATTACGTTTACAAGTTGAGTCTCGCAGCTGTGATTTTTCCTAAAGGCGTGTTGTCTGTTGTTGAGAATGTTTTTATTTTTTCAAAGTGCTGCATCAGGTTTGAGCAACTGATATGTTCCAAAAGTTTACATAAAATGCACGTGAATGACACCGGCCTGTAGTTACTTGGGATAGATCGATCGTTCTTCTTAAACAGTGGGCATATGTTGGCCTGTTTCCATTCGCTAGGTATAAGTCCCGTGTCAATGGACTGCTGGAAAAGATGAGCCATAACTTCAGAGAGTTCAGAAGCCAGTTCTTTTAGCACTATTGGATGGATGTTGTCTGGTCCCTTTGCTTTGGTAATGTTCAATCCTTTTAGTATTTTTTCTACTCCTTTTTTGGCGACTATGATCTTACTCATACTTTCTGTTGTTAGTTGATGGTATGGTATTGAATCGTACTCTGAACGTGTGAAGACGCTGGTAAACTGATGATTGAGGGTTTCGGCTTTGTCTTTGTCGGTTTCTATAGATTTGTTGTCTTTTGTCAGGAGAGTTGGAATTCCCTGTTTGTCTGCCTTTTGGTTGTTTATATATTTCCAAAGGATAGACGAACTGTCTACAGGTACCCCGCCTGTAAGTGCCCCCGATGTAAAGGGGTAGTTATTCTAAAAAAAAAAACAACATGTAGCGCCAAATGGACATCAGATTTTTTTGTACTATTGTCGAAGTCGTTTTTAGATACCGTTATTGTGCGAAATAAGAATGGACGCCCGGTCAGATTTTTGTTTGTATTATTATTCATTGTATATCAAGTTATCTCTCGCGCAGGCGACAGGGTCCCTTTCCTCTTGTCGCCATTCCAACAATATAAGTTATCTAATTTTTATAAGTCGGCAATATTTTGACATCCATTATTGCATCGATTATGTACGACAAATTATAAGTTATTTGCTATCTTGTCATTTGTGTTTGACTTTCTTTCAAATAAAGTATAGTTTACACTAAATTATAAGTTGTCTGCAGTTGAAGTAAATGGCAACCAGGAAAATTTAAATCGTTTTCTCTGTAAAGTCTGATTGAGATACATGTATAATATACCCAATTATTACCTGCCGTTGGACATAGAAACAAAAGTTAGTATCTAACGAGAGAGTTGTAACACTAAATGTTGTAAAATATGAATAAATGGCTCAAAGATGTACTTCCAGACAAAGATCCATACCATAATCGCGGGACGGACCAATTGAGGAAAAAAAGGGGGGGTCCGGAATTCGAGTGCCTGTGATATGCCATAGGGAAAAGTGATATACTACTTGCAACTGCAGGGCCGCCAAGAGAATTGTTGGGCCCCAGGGCAAAAGGAAACTTGCCCCCCCCCCTTCCTCCTCCAATTCTCCAAATAATGATCCTCAAACTAAGTCTACCACGGTGTGGCATAAACAAGGAATCAGTACAACAAAAATAAATTGATTGATCGATTGGTGTTTAACGCCAACTTTAGCAATATTTCAGCTATATTGTGACGTGAACATACTCTATTATTAACTTAAAAATGAATTGATGAATTGTGATTTAGAAAACAGCTTTCTATTTGTTTATTTGTCTGGACCCTTAATTATAAACTCATGGGCCCCGGCTGACCCCCCCCCCCAACCCCCTCTCAGTGGGCCTGTGTAACTGAAAGGGTCGCCGTGTGTAATTGATTCCCACCTGTGAAAATGTGTACTCAATATACAGCAAAATGTATGCGATAGTGTATCAGTGTGATAGTGCTTGCAGCAGATAAGATATTTTCCTAATTCCTCCACCCATAAAACTGACGTGACCACCCATATAACCAGAGGCATATGAGCTTGAGGAAACCTATGCCCCCCCTTTTTTTGGGGGCAAAAACTTAAGAAAAAAATAGAATTTTAGCATGTAAGCAAAAAAAAAAATGCATTATCCAGTTATGCAAGGGTACAAGAGTAAGCTTGGAAACCAAACTGCCCTTTATTTTGCCTTGAAAACATTACCCCCNCCCCCCCCCCCCCACATACACACTTTCTGGTCCATCACCAAAATCTTTCCCCACACCATCCTCTCCTACGACTTGCCCCCCCTACCTGTCTGGTTCACTCCTATGTCACTGATAACTAAAATATTAGCTTGTAGTGGTTAAACAAAGGCAAGAGTAGTGACAAAAGCATAATCGACCATAGTCAATTTTATGTGATTGGGTCAGTTCATCAGCACCTGTGGGTCCTTGGTCCATCATATTTGATGGTCCACTAATTTAACATATACAGTGGTTCCTAAAATAAAACTTCCTATCTTACAAGATCAGTCCTTCTACAATGATAAGGTGGCCCTATAAGAGGGGTGGTCTCCCTTGGGTGGTAATATTATACAATTAATGACTTTTAATGAGGTGGATAATCTGGCCGAGGTATAAATATATTATTCTTGGGTTAATAAATCCTGGTATCCATCGAATTGAAAGTCATTGTTTTATTATATGACACATTTTATATGTTGATTTTACCCTTAAGATAAGCTTTTATCACATTTTCTCTGGTTTCGTATGGTGCAAGACGTTGGAATGTTATATTCACCGCAGTTATGTCTCGTGAGGTGAATATAACGTTTTATCAAAGAACGTTTCTAGGGATGTCAGCCAATCAGAAGACATTATCTGAAGTCATATAGTAGTATATATTACTGTCTCGTTGCATCTGAAATTTGGCCCAAGATGCCTTTGATAGGAGTGGCCTTATAAGAGAGAGACTGTTGTGTACATGTATACAAAATGTTGTTCATGTGAATCTGGTGTGTTAATTTTTTGTGAGTAATTGTTTACTTATGACTGATCAAGAATGAGCAAATTTTCAACCATATCTTGGCAAGAACAAGTCACTTTTAAATGAGAGGATGACAATGCTTGTTTTGCACTGTACAACATTCTAACTGGATTTTTGTAGTCCACAAGTAGACATGCAACTTAACACATATTCTGATTTGAGTTAATATAGCAAATTCTTACTTCTTAATGTTGTAAGATTAACATAGAACAGCATATACCAATTTTATAGCCGTTGATTACACCCAACAGAAGATTCAAACCACTATCTTCTGCACTCCAGCCAAGCACACCAACCATTCTATCACCAGCTCAGCATCTTGGCAATGAAATCAGAAATCGAGATACATGTATGCCATGTCACTTTAACAAATTTTCATGGTCCAATGATCGTTAACATTTCACATATATAATGATATGCTTGTGTGATTAGCTTATTTACACCAACAGCTATGTGTTCTTACAGTTGTTGTATCTTCCACCATAAACTTACCCTATCATGTTTAAAGATTTTTCAGTCTATTGAAATGTCAGGCGTCACTAGCAGAACTTACTGCATAATCTTCTGGAGAGCCCCTGATATCATCCTCATATTTTAGTTGGGTTCGTGTTGCTCAATACTCAGTAGTGGTTTTTTTCCCTTTGTTTGTCATTTGTCTTTTGGCCATTGTATTGTCTAGTATCCTCCTTTGTTTGTCATTTGTCTTTTGGCCATTGTATTGTCTAGTATCCTCCTTTGTTTGTCTTTTGTCTATTGGCCATTGTATTGTCTTGTATCCTCCTTTGTTTGTCTTTTGACCATTGTATTGTCTAGTATCCTCCTTTGTTTGTCATTTGGCCATTGTATTGTCTAGTATCCTCCTTTGTTTGTCATTTGTCTTTTGTCTTTTGACCATTGTATTGTCTAGTATCCTCCTTTGTTTGTCATTTGTCTTTTGGCCATTGTATTGTCTAGTATCCTCCTTTGTTTGTCTTTTGTCTTTTGGCCATTGTATTGTCTAGTATCCTCCTTTGTTTGTCATTTGTCTTTTGTCTTTTGGCCATTGTATAGTCTAGTATCCTCCTTTGTTTGTCATTTGTCATTTGGCCATTGCATTGTCTAGTATCCTCCTTTGTTTGTCATTTGTCTTTTGTCTTTTTGGCCATTGTATTGTCTAGTATCCTCCTTTGTTTGTCATTTGTCTTTTGTCTTTTGGCCATTGTATTGTCTAGTATCCTCCTTTGATTTACAGCTTCTTATTATCTCTTTGGTATCTTCAAACATTTTTCATATGTCACATAAAATGTATCCAATTTTTATCATCCATACAGCAATATTTGAAACATCTTGGTGTGTCCACTCTTCTTGTATTTTGATAATAAATTCCCATTTAAAATTTGCACTCTATGGTACCCATAATTGACATGACCAATTTATTAAATTTTATATTGACCATGGAAAAATAAAATGTAACAAGAGCACCACCCACGGGTGCTGGACGCTTGACTTTTTCGTATCTGATATTAAACTGCAATCAATTTACATAATTATTGAGAAATTGCATTTTTTGAAGAAATTCTAAGTCAAAAAGGNGGAATAACTCAAATAAAATGCTGGATGGAGTTGTCTTCTCTTGTCAACAGATTGGGGTCAACACTTTCTACAAGTGTATTGAGTTTCAAGTTAATAGCTTTGATAGTTATTGAGAAATTTTAATCTTACTAAAAAAATATCCCAAATTTCTATGTACTATGTCAAAACAAGGGCAGATAACTCTGGATATACAAATCACAGGGTCACCTGCCTTGTTGTAATGGGTTCCCCATTTGATAGTGAACAGGTATGTTGAGTTTCATTTCAATGCCTATCATAATTATTGAGAAATTGTATTTTTTGAAGAAATTCTAAGTCAAAAAGGAGGAATGACTCAAATAAAATGCTGGATGGAGTTGTCTTCTCTTGTCAACAGATTGGGGTCAACACTTTCTACAAGTGTATTGAGTTTCAAGTTTAGCTTTGATAGTTATTGAGAAATTTTAATTATATTAAAAAAATATCTCTAATTTCTATGGTACTATGTCAAAACAAGGGCAGATAACTCTGGATATACAAATCATCTGCCTTGTTGTAATTGGTTCCTCTTTTGATAGTGAACAAGTATTCCAAGTTTCAAATGGATACCTTTGATAGTTTTTGAGAAATGGACTCTGACAAAAAACTTAACCGACCCAGACGATGATGCCGGAGTGACGACAATAACTCAACTTTTTTTCTTCGAAAAGTCGAGCTAAAAAAACACATGACCCATTGATGTATTTTTAGACAATATGTTTGATACTTTTACCTCCAAATACAGCTGGCCTTGGTGGCCCAATGGTTAAGGGCTTTGACTTTTGACAACAAGCATAAAACCTGAGTTCTGATCTGATTGGATCATAAAAGAAGAAACTAATATTGATGAAGACAGTTAGAAATATCAATCAATATATTTAATTTTTTTTATTTCCAAATAGTAAATTTCAATAAAAACTTAATCGCCCTACAACACATTAAAGTTGATAGTCGTCTTTCATTGGTTCATCCTTATCCTCTCCACCAATCCTGTGTGGTCCATCATAGTCTATGCCAGGCCTATAGTACGGTTCTATAACATCTGGTTCTGTTAACTCTACACAGCCTTCCTCCACAGATGTAATAAATGCTTGTACCTGTAATAAAAAGTTTTGAAATATTTGTTACTTTAGTACTGGCACAAATTATTAAACATTAAATGATACAAGGTTAAATGTTGTATGTTGGATTTTGGAGGAATTTGTCCGATTGGTACTGCTGTCGCAGAAAGGATTAAAATGTTTTAAATCAAATGACCACTTACTAACTACTTTTACATACAATTATATATTTAAGTGTTCTAGTGTATATACAATGTATATTGTTGGAAAATATATAAGTTATTTTTAAGAACTTTAGAAACAGGCAGAAGAGCGAGTCTGTAGCGTGCTTTTCTGGCCTGTTTCACTCCAAGCGCAAATAAATTTTATTTTTACCGACTAATGTACATATATGGTGTTTATCCTGCATTGTCAGAAAGTCCAAAACAACTCAAATTTTACTGAAATTGTCGTGCATCATGTTCATACATATTACAATTGCTCTTTATGAATCAGGTGACAGAAAATCTTTATTAGGTAAATTAACTTGTTCTCGCCATGATATAGCTGAAAAATTGCTGAGTTGGCGTTAAACAACAATCACTCAATCACTCACTCACTGATCATTGCATGATTCTTAAGTCTGTTGAGTAAAATTTCTGTACAATGTATCAAAATATTATACCTTTTCAGGCATTTGTTCACCAGACTGATCATCAAAGAATACATTAGTTATTCCGGCTTCCAAACACCGTTGTGCCAAAACAGAACCAATATTCTGAGCAGCCGATACATCTGATAAACTGAAATAAAAGTCAAGCCGATTAGGCCATAATTAAAAATAAGTTTGTTTCCCGACCCTGTCAAAATTGGCTGACTGAAATTTTTTTATTGGAAATTTGCCGTCACTTTTTTTTTCTCGTTTTGCTGAAAATTCTGTATTTTAGATTCGTTTTGCCAAAAGATCGATATTTTCGCATTATTGAGCGCATCTTTGTCGTCAATGCGTTTGAAACGAAAGGGCAATCAATCAAGGAATCATCGTATATTAAAGGTTGCCAATGTTCAGTATTCTAGTCATGCAAGATGCATTTTTTTTTATTTTAATAAAAGATATTTTTGTTGTCTTTCCATATTTTGCTGTATATCAATTGTTTATATCATGATGCAAAAAAAAAGCCTACCTACATACCCATTTCCAAAATTGTGGGTCGGGTATTAAAGGGGAAACAGAAATATTTTTAATTGTGACCTTATTTATACTTGAA
Source organism: Gigantidas platifrons (assembly GCA_002080005.1). Taxonomy (NCBI): domain Eukaryota; kingdom Metazoa; phylum Mollusca; class Bivalvia; order Mytilida; family Modiolidae; genus Gigantidas; species Gigantidas platifrons. The sequence continues at coordinate 30,196 of MJUT01035249.1, forward strand.
AACACTGCTGTTTCAAAATTGAACAAATATTCTGAACAGGCAATACATCTTAGACACATCTTATAATCTTCAATTGATGACACAACTTTAAAACCCAGTAGGGTCAATATTCTGAGCAGCTGGTAGCATCTGAAAAACTGAAATAAGGGTCAATATTCTGAGCAGCTGGTAGCATCTGAAAAACTGAAATAAGGGTCAATATTCTGAGCAGCTGGTAGCATCTGAAAAACTGAAATAAGGGTCAATATTCTGAACAGCTGGTAGCATCTGAAAAACTGAAATAAGGGTCAATATTCTGAGCAGCTGGTAACATCTGAAAAACTGTAATAAGGGTCAATATTCTGAGCAGCTGGTAGCATCTGAAAAACTGTAATAAGGGTCAATATTCTGAGCAGCTGGTAGCATCTGAAAAACTGAAATAAAAGTCTAATTGGTCATGCAAACTTGGAAAGTACATGTATGATGCACCAAAATAGAAACAATATTCTGAGACACATCTTATCAACAGTAATAAAGGCTAAACTGATTATCCCAACTTCAAAACACAGTAGGATCAATATTCTGAGACACATCTTTTTTTTTGTTATCATTTAATGTTTTTATTTAGAGAAATCACCATCATATACAGATTTGTATTTAGAAGAAGAAGAAAAAACAATAGAAAAAAGCATCACAACATATAAATATAATAAAAATCATACATAAAGCCATACTTTTGTATAAAAATATTCCTTATTACAAGGCTGTGCCAACTCGCTCCACAAATAACTTAATGTGTTCTGTAGAGAGACTTTTTTCAAATTTTATTTCATGAACCAAGACACATCTGATCAACAGTAATAAAGGCTAAACTGATTATCCCAACTTCAAAACAATATTCTGAGTACATCTGAAAAACTGAAAAAATGGGCAAACTGATTATCCAAACTTGGAAACTCTGCTGTGCCAAATTAGGACATAAACAAATATTCTGAGCACATCTTGTACACATCTTATCAATCAACTGAAATAAAGATTAACTTGATCATCCTACATGTACTTCAAATCACAGTAGAACCAAACTAGCACAGATATTGTGAGCAGACGGTACTTCGGAAAAACTGAAATAAAAGTCAAACTGATTATGACAACTTGTAAACATTGTTGTGCCAAAAGAGAACCAATATACTAAGTCCTAAAATGGTCACACAAGAGCATTTTGTAACAGTACTGTACAACCAATATTTCTAAATCAACTAACTTTTAATTTACCTGTGTAAATATTGTTTAATGACTGCTTCTCTAGTAGAGGCTGATACAACAGTTACACCTGTCCAATGTACAACCTTGCCTGTCGTGTGTCTGTTAGTTGTCTCCAGAATCAACCTTAAATTATAAAACAAATACAAATGTACTAACTTTCTGATACTTCCAATAGTATGTGAGTGAAAATAAGTACCGAACCTCCATAGAATTAACTTTTGTATTCGGAATAGACAGGTGTTCTGTAACATACAGGTTAAATTTTCAAAGATTTCCTACACTGTGACTCTATCTGAAGTATATACAGGATTCCATTTCATTTAGGATTCGCTTTAATTAGGTTTCACAGTAATGTATATGTTATGGGTAGGTTAAGGGCTGCACTCTTTTTGATGTATAATTGGAGATCTTTGACATAGGGTCACCCAATGCTACCTGATTTTTAAGGTCTACCCTAACTTTTTTATAACCTTTCTTCAAAAGCACTGTCATGTTTATTGTTATTGTGTTATTATTAAAGGTAAAATATATTTAGGTTTAAAAATTTCTCGTTAATTTAAAAATAAAACATAAAACTGCCATCATTAACTGAAACTTCAATCCACTAATTATAACTGCTGAGAACTTTCTCACCAAGGATAGCCCATGAAAGCCAGTCAGCTTATTTCCAATGGGGTCCTTTATAAGTATCAGCTTAAAGTTCAAGTGGACATTAAAAGATCAACATGAGCGGGTAGAGGGATTACTTAATTTTTAAATAAGTACATTATCTATGAAAATATATATATATATATATATATAATTGTCATTATTATGATATGACACGTCTTTCCTGTTCTTCACTGGTATGTATCAGGTGGCACTTCACTTCTTTTTTAAATCTTTGCAAATTATTGATGGATTTGATCGAATCGGGTAGAGAATTCCAATCATGGATTCCATTGTAGTAAAACGTTGTTGATTCGATGCCTTTAATTTTTGGTGTAACATTATTAATCTGACTTGATCTAGTATTATAGGCATGATGTTCATTAATTTTGATGAAATTATTTTTCAAATAAGAAGGACATGTATCATAATAGATTTTATGAGCATGGTTCAATCGAAGCTGTTTTACTCTGTTTTCAATATTTAAAAATCCTAGACTAGATAATTCAGCTTGCTTTATACTAGTTCTTGGGCCCATGCTTTTAATGAATCTAACTGTTTTGTTTTGTGTCACTTGCAGTTTGTTTTTTAAAGCATGAGTTATACCAGCGGACCAGGAAGTACAAGAATAATCAAAATGACATTGAATAAGTGCCATACTTAAAGTTTTCTGCATTTCGGCAGATAGATAATTTGCCTTTCTATACATAAACCTTAACCGGGAATTAACCTTTTTAATAATAGAGTTAGCTGTTTTTTCGCCAGACAGGTTTTGATCAATGTCAATGCCTAAATATTTAACACTATTTTGTGAATTTATTATATGACCATTACAGTTAATTTGAAATTCAGTTACTTCAGTAGGTAACCTAAGATATTAAAATATTACCAAAATAATTTGCATACCTACCTTACTTAACCTTTTCAGTAAACATATTCTTTTTTATTTTGGCCTTATGGAGATGGAGAGAGCTCGAGGATAGCATTAAGACATTAACATAAAAGCAAGGGAACCCCAAGGTATAGAAACAGGATCTTGTATTTTAACTGGCTGTGGAGGACCACTTCTTTTGGAAATGGGTGTCCACCGACTCGGTGGAGGTCTGACTGTAAGAGATGAACCATATCTACAGCCTGTTCTTTGGACTACATGTAGATGTAAGGGGGTGCATCTATCTTGGTTGAAGAATGCCAAAGTCTTTCAAAATGAAATAGAATTTGAGTAGTTGAGATATAGCTGAAAAACTGCTGAAAGTGTTTATAGACAACAAAATAGCGAACAACCCACTCCGGCACTCATTGAAAATTCTTAAATGTATGAAATTATAGAACTTACTTGTTATAATATTCCTTTTTTGGACTCTGAAACACCCACCCTTGTCTTTTCCTTGCTAAAGCCATTTGTTCCAAATTCCTACAAAAATGAAATATTGAATGTTAAGTATGAATTCTTCATTCTAGTGTATCAACAGCCATATTATAGTACAATGGAGTTGTCATGGCCGTGATCTTATTGTTGTTGGATTTATAACTACCTATGCAATCAGTGCCTATCACCACAAAAGTTGTGAATTCAAACCCAGTTCATGGTGAGGTGTACTCGACACAACATTATGTGACAAAGTTTGTTAGTGACTTCCGACAGGTTGGTGGTTTTCTTCTGGTATTCTGGCTTCCTCCACCAATAAAACTGACTCCCACAATATAACTGAATTATTGTTGAAAAATGTGTTAAACAACATAACATGTAAACTAATATTTGTGACATTTAAACTAATATTTGTGACATTTAAACTAAGGTAAATGTTTGCAAAGATTAATATAGAATGCAGGTATCTCAATTTGAATTATGTACTATTGAGGATAATAAACAATTTA
>MJUT01035249.1:41549-57383 GCA_002080005.1 Gigantidas platifrons
AAAAAATCAAATTGGGTATAAAGTACAAAACAGAAAGTAAACATAATTTAATTATAAAATCTCCAGTAATTACCATGTCCTTAATTATTTGATTACACTTTTAAGTCGATATTAACCAACAGATTATGTGATTGGGTATGGCGGGTGGCTGGCGGGCGAGCCGGCTGTTCACACAGGTTTCTGCACAATAACTTTAGTTCTGTATATCGGATCTTTACCAAACTTGGCCATATGATTCCCCTATGGAAGGGGAAGAACCCTATTTATTTTGGGGTCATTAGGTCAAAGGTCAAGGTCACCATTACTATAAATATAATTTTTGAAAACAGGGTCGTTTCCACATGATAACTTTAGTTCTGTATATTGGATAATTTATATAGATGGGCATATTTTGTGATGCACACATTTCTTGTTAAACATGTTAAAGGGGCATTAGCTACAATTTTGACCAAACAAAATATATGCTTTGAAAATTGGTAAATAGCTTTAAAAGCATACAGTAGCTCAAATTGATTTTTTTTTTATATTAAAAGTTGCCAATATTCAATGTTGTATACTAATAAAATGTTCTGAACAAGAAGCCAGGTTTAAAAAATATGCTATAATGTCGTAATTAATGAAAAGAATTTGAATGTCTGTTGGTAAAATCGCCATTAACACACCTAATTATAAGTCGGTTGATTTTCCGAAGTTTGCCAGACACTGATAACTGCTATAAATAACCAGGAAGCATGCTTTTCATGTAAATTCGTTATAATTAATATAATTTAAGAAATGTATATATGAAATTGGATCTGGGGTAATCAGTTAATATTATATAATGGTATTTAGTAAGAATGACACTTAAAATCTTAAATACGTGATGTAATCAATAAAAACAAACCCAGACTCTGCAAAGGGGCCTGATAATGGAAAAATTGTAAACAAATTGTATTGCATAGTATTGACAACACTTGAGTTGTCTTGATTATATTTTTTTCGAAAAAAAAAAACAGTCATGAAGTTCTTTATTTTAGTCTCTAATTTAAAAGAGATATCACCTAGCGTTTCCTCCTGGAAAAAAAACAAGAATAATATAAAAACGACGATGCAATTCAACTGTCAAAATACGATTCCGCCGTAAAAAGATACTAAATTATGCTTACCGTATACGTGTTGAAAAATGGAGTAGGTCGGAATAACACTTTTTTTTCTTTCTTTTTTTAGACGAAGCTTGCTAAATCCTCATATTTGTGCTTTTCCTTCCGCAAATAAATTCGCACATGCGCAAACGCTTTACCAAATAGGTTCACTTTGTAGGTCACGGAATATATGAATAATACAATAATGATATGTGGGTATACAATGAATGTTTTATTGGAAGCAAGAAAATCAAACAACGACGTATTTCCTTCCTTCTAGGCTATTTACGTATGATATAATGAAAAATTTCAACTGCAATTAGTATAAAACATCGAATATTGGCAACTTTTAATATAAAAAAAAAATCAATTTGAGCTACTATATGCCTTTAAAATGATGAATTAAAGGTAAATATTTCACATTAAACAGCTTATCGAACCACTTTCCGCCTTTTGAGAACGAAAATTACCATCGATTACTTATTTGCTTGCAAGCAAATAATTTGACCTCGCTTTTTCTTATGCAATTGACCTTTCTTAGTGACAGGTAAAAACAAATAATTTGTATTTTGTCGCTTATTAACTGCCAACTTGCATGGTTCTTTGTCTTGTAATTAACACCGACTAAAAGCAGATTCACAACAAATAAGAAATAAGTGCATTGTTGTACTGATTTAATGACGATTCGACACAAACTCCGTAAACAATGTCGATAATTAATAAGATGGCGTTCATTTCTTGATTGATCCCAAAACACGAACAGTTGCACGTTTTTTCCCCGATGCGCGTACATTTCATAACATTTGTAAGTTACAGAAACATGTTTTATTAAGGCATGAATCTTATCTGATAGTTTTTATGGGTAACAAAAATATACGATTTGGCAGATAATGCCCCTTTAAACAATCTTTTTATTTTTTTTTTACTTTTCTTGGTTTAAGAATAGTTATTGTATATTTATGAAAGGATTTTCTCCTAATATCCATACAGGTCATTGAACAGTTATATCTACTTTTACATTGTAGACAAATTACAATAGACAAGGGCGTGTTCATCACGATAGTTTTCAATGAAAATATTTTCTATCCTTGATGAAAAACAAACAGTTTTTTTTCCATTTCAGACAAAATGACAACTGATGGAGATCAGGAGCCCACTGATAGAAGAATTCTGGTGCAGTTTAAAAGTGAGACTGGTGAAGTTACTGGAAGTCCTTTTGATATCCCTATAGATATAAACCCAGAGAAATTACAGTTGGTCTGCAATGCTTTGTTAACTAATGTTAGTATTATAAACTTTGTTTTTATCTTTGAATTCATAATGGTTTATGATGGTTTGTGGTGTTTAACGCCACTTTCAACAATATTTTAGTTATATCGTGGCAGTCATTTTAATGGGAGGAGGAAACCTGAGTACCCGGAGAAAACCACTGACCTGTCGTAAGTCACTGACAAACTTTATCACATAATGTTATTTCGCCAGAGTGGGATTCGAGCTCACAACTTTAGTGGTGATAAGCACTGATTGCATAGGTAGTTGTAAATCCCGACGACGACCCCTGAATTTATAATGTGTTTGATGGAATTTGATTTGTGTTACAAATGTATATTGCAATTTATGGTGATGGGATTTTTGATACATTTGTATATAATGATATCTTCACTCAAGTTTGTTCAGTTGAAGTTCGAGCATTCAAAATTAAGTCAGACAGGCAGCTAGAGGGAAAAATATTTTTAAAAGAATCAATATTGGAAATTTATTGATACTAAGATAATAGACTTATATTATCCCTGTGATATAAAGATAGAATTTTTGCACCAGAATATATGGAATTAAAATCTAGGCATAAATTTCATGAGCGTATTGTTAAATTTCCAATTCAGTTAGAACTAGTTATCTCTAACCAAGATAAGTCATTTCCATGGAAACCTTAAAGTAAACATTTGGTCCATTCATGATAGCTTTCAGTTTTATCATGGAATACCATTGTTTCTACAAACCCTACTGACCCTAATTATTAGTGCCTACCCATTGTTTCTGCGAACCCTACCGACCCTAATTATTAGTGCCTACCCATTGTTTCTGTGAACCCTACCGATCCTAATTATTAGTGCCTACCCATTGTTTCTGCGAACCCTACCGACCCTAATTATTAGTGCCTACCCATTGTTTCTGCAAACCCTACCAACCCTAATTATTAGTGCCTACCCATTGGTTCTGTGAACCCTACCGACCCTAATTATTAGTGCCTACCCATTTTTTCTGTGAACCCTACCGTCCCTATTAGTGCCTACCCATTGTTTCTGCGAACCCTACCGAACCTAATTATTAGTGCCTACCCTAAAGTTTTAATTGCCATTTTTGGACAAGCACTCTCAGATCCTTGTCTTGTATAACCTAGGTACAATGTGAACATTAACAAAATATAACAAAAATTACATACCTACTTTTGCCTATTTTTTTCACGAATGTTATTTCAAACACAGGTCTTTTTTTCTTTGACCGAAATCAAATAATTGGATATTTTGAAGATTGATCATTGGTTCTTTGGAATTCTACTTTGATCTAATGAGGTTTTGTTTTGACTATCTCCGATCAAGGTGGTCAGTACTTGCTCTTGATAGCCTCTTTGTTTTTGTTTAGGCATTTGAAGGAGTATAGGATAAATAACTTTGTTAATTACCCACTGCTTGGTTAGAAATGGCAAAATATTATTAAGTATTACCTCATTAGGTGGTTTTAGTTTGGGTGTTTAATGCCACTTTCAACAATATTTCAGTTATATCGTCGTCTTCAGTTTTATTGGTGCAGTAAACCGGAGAAAACCACCGACCTGACGCAAGTCACTGACAAACTTTATCGAGTACACCTCACCTGAGCCGGATTCGAACTCACAATGGTACATGTAGTAGTGATAGGCACTGATTGCACATGTAGTTGTAAATCCAACTACCATACGATCATGACCACGACAGCCCCTGATGACCTCATTATGCGATGCATATGTTATAAATTAATTGTATATATATTTTCTTTTCATGATTATTTTGATTTCAGGAAGAAAAAGTACCATACACATTTTTCATCAAAGACACAGAAATCACAGACACTTTATCTCAAGCTTTAGACAAGGATACATTAGAACAATCAGAAGAAGTACTAGACATAATCTATCAACCACAGGCAGTATTCAGGGTCAGGCCTGTTACTAGATGTACTAGTTCTATAGAAGGGCATGCTGAAGCCGTCATATCTATAGCCTTCAGTCCAACAGGACGATATTTAGCAAGCGGGTCGGGAGATACAACCGTCAGATTTTGGGATATTTATACAGAAACTCCACAATTTACATGTAAAGGTAAAGTGACATGTAGAACATCAACAAAAGTCCTGTTTCTTGACTTTAATTTGTGTTTATGTTTAAAGAGTAGTCTCTTATCTTATGTTTATTTACATTCATATCCTTTCTTACTACGGTGAAACTGCATTGGTGGTGTAATGGGTAGCGTGCTCGCCTTGAATGCGGTAAACCGTGGGTTTGAGTCAAACCAAAGACGATAACATTGATATTTGTTTCTTCTTCTATAAGCACACAGCATTAAGGAGAAAGAGCAAAGACTGGTTGGCTCAGAATCGGGATAATGTTTCCAAGTGGGGCGACATGTCTATCAGTGGTCTGTTGTTTCAGTGAACTAGCACTATAAAATTCCAACTCAGCGTATTGGTCCAGTACAAAATGAACCTCATTATCATCTGATTAAAAATTAACTTGTTCTCGCCATGATATAGCTGAAAAATTGCTGAGTGAAATGTTTATTAATTTAACCTGTATAAGCCAAACACAAATGTTGATCCCAATAAGGATTGGTTTAGACAGGTTTCAGTGCATATGCAGGGTTCAAAATTGCTATAGGTCTGATAGCCTGAGGGTAGAAGAATGACCCTGCTCTAATCAAAGTTCCTTATCCAGACGATTTCAGATTTTCATTTCCCATAACTTACATTCCATCTAGAGTCAATTAAAAACTGGTGATGTAAGCTCTTTGAATTACACACATATTTCATCAATGTACATCCAAGAACTTTTGTAACTTTGATCGTGATTTGAAGGTCAAATTAACTATGTAAAATGTTTTGCCCTGTGTAAACCTACCAGATTCTCTCAAACAGAAACTTGCTTCATGACAGTACAGTAACAAAAACTGACCCTACAAAGTGAAACAGAATATTTCAGAAACACTTATCTGAATGAAACGAAAACAATTTAAATATGATTTTTTCATTTTTTCCTCATGGAACCACCACTCGGTGGCAATTTTATTTGTGTCCGATAAAAAATCTTTGAACTTTACATTTATACTGTTTTTGAAATTTAATGTACATGTATATAACCTGTTCATGTTTTTACTATTTACAGGACATAAACACTGGGTTCTTTGTATTGCTTGGTCACCTGATGGTAAAAAGTTAGCTTCAGGGTGTAAAAATAGTCAGGTAAGAAGAATTTGGTGCTCATTTGAATTGAAAGAAAAGTATTTGTGCATATACAACAAATACATGCTAATTGCTCAGTACAGTAGAATACAATCATAGTCAATGTCAAGGATAAACTTGATCTTGTGATGAATATAGCAGAAATAATGACAAAACAACAATCAGTCAATCAATCTGGTATGTGGGAGGTCAGGGTTTTACCCCATATCTGGTCAAACCAGAGATCTTGTAAAATTGATACTTGCTATTTTTTTGGTAACTGCACAACAATGATTTGATGTAAGAGCAAGGAGTGAGAATGCTTGCAGTCAGAGTAATGTGTCCTGGGTGGGGTGACATGTCTACATCAGTGGACTAACATTGTAAAAATAGAAATAAGAAAGAAAGAAGTTGGATTTATATCTATCTATGCCATCAATGTCTATCGCCACTGATGTTGTGAGTTCTAATCCCACTCATGGTGAGGTGTCCTTGATACAAAATGTATAACTAGTTACGTTATGTGATAAAGTTTTTCATTGACAGGTCTGTGGTTTTCTCTGAATACTCCGGTTTCCTCAATCAATAAAACTGATTGCTGTATTAAAGCTAAAATATTGTTGAAAGAGCAGTTAAAAATACCCATAACTCTAAGTCACTGTATTATTTAGTTATATATATACAGTGGTAGGCCAAAAGTATTCGTCACCCTCGATTTTATGCTATATATTTCATATAAAACCACATTTTTCAATAAAATTATTGTGAAGTCATTTATAACTGGATTTTGATCATTTTTGCACCAGAAGGAGCAGAAATATTTAAAGATTATTTGTTTATTTTCGCATTATTTTCCATTAGATTGCCTTTATTTTCTTATGATTTAAAGACAATTTTTGTTTTCTGACGTCAAATTTGCTATATATTTTAACAAAAAATAAAATTGGAAAAATCAACATTTGTGTTTAAATCACCAGTAAACAAAAACCATGCAGACAAAAATGACTATTAGATAAACAAATAAAATTCAAAGAAATCTGTGTGTCTTGAAATAAATTTCACAAAAATCTGCCCAGAGATAGCTTTAAAATATTTTTTTGAAAAAATGTGGTTTTATATTATATAGTAAAAAATCGAAGGTGACAAATACTTTTTGCACTACTCTGTATATATATACGTTTTTGTATTAGTATCAGAGTTTGGCAATATATTCCTCTTTTCAGATATGTATATGGGATCCCTCTACAGGTTTACAAACTGGTAAAACACTGACAGGACACAAACAGTGGATCACATGGTTGTCATGGAAACCTTTACATTTGTAAGTTTAATTGATATGTTCAAATAGTGCTTTGTTGTAATTTAATTATTTGATGGTTGTGTGGGTTTTCATTGTGAAACACAGGGCCTGGGTGGCTCAATGAGTTAGGTCGTTGGATTACCTAACAACTCATACAAGCCTATCACCAATACGGCGTGGGTTCGTGCCCAGCTTTGTAAATTACAAAAAAGGGTGCACTCAACTCGCAGCCGCAAGTGATAAAGTTTACCAGTTGCTTGCCCATGGTCAGGGGTTCTCTCTGGGTACTCCGGCTTCCTCCACCACTAAAACTGGTCTCCATGATATAGCTGAAATATTGTTGAAAGTGGCGTTAAAGCACCAAAAATCAATCAATCAAAACCAAATGAGCAAATTTTCAGATATATTATGACGAGAACAAGTTACATTTCGATGAGATGACGATGATTCCTGTTTTGTACTAGACCAACACGCTTAATAAGTTCATTATATTGTCCACCATTACTTAAATCTATTCAACACAATCTGAATACAGTATTCTTCTGATCAGTAAGTATCCAATGTGCAATGAGAATGCCATATTTATTAGATATCACGGTTTATTTGGATGTTTTTCAAGTGTGAGAACAAAATTTGTACTTGTAAATTTCATGACCTTGTAAATAGAGTGAATATCAATGTTAGCTTGGGAAAACTTGAACCTAAGGGATATCGTTGGTAAAAAAAAATCTGTGATCTTGAAGACAATGGAAGGAGATCCTAGGAGTAAGGAGGCATAAGGACAGTGACTTACAGATCCCAGGCCTTTCAATAAAGGGAAGTACCAAGTACTGCCTAGAATGGTCTTTGGTACCTCCTGTTGTATAAGAGATTCATGAAACTTGTTTTAATAAGAGATACTTCCTGTAAATAGTGTAGTACTGGTAGACTTGAAAAATATTGAAAGCCCTGAGATCTATTTCATCTTTCCATCCTTTTAGATAGTTACAATACATTTTAATATTAGCACCACAATAAGCTGATTTACCGCTATGTGTATTTTTTATTTTACAGAGACCCAGAATGTAGATTTTTAGCAAGTTCTTCAAAAGTATGTACAATGTATACTATTGTAGAATGTTTTAATACTGTGAACAGGGATATTTTCAAGAATTCAGTATACTCAAGATAATTTTTGCTGCAGTTTGTTGTGATTCTGTTAAGATGCTTAATTTTTACAATTTAGTGCTCAGAAATGTTCATGTTTTTGTAATTTGGACAATAATGAAAGTAAACAATTTTATAAAAAAAATTCCAAAAAAATAAGAAAAAATTGATCTCTTTTGTTTATATGTACCAGAGTACATGTATTTATAGTAACAGTGACAGTGTATAAAAAGGGAGTGAGTGATTGTTTTTTAATGCCAACTCAGGAATTTTTCAGCTATATCATGTTGAAAACAAGTAAATTTTCTATGAGATGATGATGAGGTTAACTTTATACTATACCAGCACACTTTTTTTAGGTGCATTTTTATAGTGCTAGCTCACTGAAACAACAGTCAGCTGGTAGACATTTCGCTCCATTCAGACAATTTATCCTGATTCCGAGCCAATCAGACTTTGCTCTTTCTCCTTTATGCTGCATGCTTAGCAGAGAAGCAACAAATACCAATTTTATAGTCTTTGGTTTGACCCTATCTGGGTTTGAACCCACGATCTACCACACTCGATGCAAGTACACTAACCACTATACCACCGATGCGGTTTAAAATAAAAGATTGCAGTAAGATTGGCATGTAATCAAGAACAATCATATACTTTTTTTAGGATGGCACAATTAGGATTTGGGATGTATTACTGAGTAGTTGTACTATCATCTTATCCAGCCATTTACAGTCAGTCACATGTGTAAAGTGGGGAGGTACTAATCTGTTATACACAGCTTCACAAGATAGAACTATCAAAGTTTGGAGAGCAGATGATGTAAGTTAAATACATAGAGAATAACAGCTGTTATGAAGGTCGAGACAGACATTATCACTAGTATCTCAGAGTCTGATAGGAGGAGCTGGGATATTTGTGGTAATGTCTGTCGAGGTCTTTAGAACTGAGGTTATTGTTTTTATTGGTGACGTCATAATATAGTATTATTACGTGATGTTTTTCATATTGGCCTAGTTAAAGGTCTAAGGCATGATTTTTCCTTGCAATTGTCGAAATGTCTAGTGGATTCCGATCTATTGTTATTGGACTGACTGGATTTGGACCAATACAGAAAATATCCATATTGGACTGGTTTTTGCCATATTGGCCCAATGAAAGTTTTTATATTGTATTGACAGATTTGATCATATAAAAGCTAATAGATCAAAGTTAATTAATAATGTGTTTTACGTCAGTTTGACCAATATGCATGCGCATGCGAGTTACGAACTGACCTAATATTGTTGTGGATTAAGGTTAGTTCAGTGATCCAGACTTTTTCAGCGGCACACATCAAGGGGAAAATGTCCAATTTCCCGATAAAAGCTAATATCACTCTTTCCAAAGGTTTCTCAGTTTTTAGAGGACATTTGGACCTGTAAAAATACCAGACCGAATAAATTTTGCATATTTTAAAGGCATAAAACACAATCTTTGTTTAATATTTCAGTAATTTAATTTTATAAAATGTTGCAGAGCCTGTAGCACTTTCTTTGCAGATGTACATTTGAGAACATTTGTCATCTGTTGCAGTTCTTGAAGTACACACTATCTCGACAGCCTTCATGTAGCCCTTACTTTTCTCATAATCCTGTACATCTATTAAACTTCTTTAGGTTTCAGCTTCCAGTCAGGACTGTGTTCTGTCCTTTTAATTTCTTATTTTCATTATAATCATCTTTATAATATTTTATAAGGGGTCATCCATAATTGTCAACCATTTTCCAAAGTGTGGAAAACGCATGCTAGGGGAGAGGGGGTGAAAAAATCGACAATTTCTGGGGTTTTTTCGTGTCCGCGGAGTTCGGTTTTATTTTATTGGTTTTTTTGCGTGTACATCTTTTGTGCACTTGAATATAAAGTGAAATCAAACACCGATGTGATACTTAATTCTAACTCTGATTGTTTTTTTAAGCATGGCTCGACAAACAACCCTGTTTGGGAATTTTTTGCTAAAACAAAACCGTATTTATAAAAATCCACGGACAAAATATGAAATGTTTGTTAATACACAAGATAAAACAATTATAATATTTTTTCTTTCAAAATAGGCAAAGACACCTATAAAAATGAAATCAATATTAAGAACTCAGTATCTGTACTTAAAATGCTCCAAAACTTGATTATTTATCTTCATGCCGGGCATTTGAAAATGGTTGATGTACACTTTTTGAGGGGGTTGGGGGTCTGGAAAAGTGTGCTTTTTGCACACTTTGGAAAATGGTTGACAATTATGGATGACCCCTAAATAAAGAACAACTCATTGTCATCAAACTTGAACCATTCTCAACTTTTCTACCAACTAAAAAAAACTATTACAAAACACCCGTGATCTATTCGCTTCGTATTCTTTCTACCTTTTTCTCTTGATCTTCATTATTGGGTCAAGGTTTAACATGTCAAAATCTATCATAAGACCTAGGTCAAGATCTAAAATGTCTAAACTGTGCATTTCTCAATGCTAAAATCACAACAAAATTATTCATAAAATTTTCTGTTCATATTCAAGAGAATTTAAAATATTGAACTGTTTAATTTTTCAGGGTGTATTATGTCGAACCTTACAAGGTCATGGTCATTGGGTTAATATATTAGCACTTAGTACAGATTATGTAATGAGAACAGGAGCATTTGACCCTGCTTCAGCAACAGTTGTACATTCAGAAGTCACTGACACAGGTAAGTGTCAACTTTATTGTGTCATGTATTGCATGCAGAGAGCAGCAACTGATTACTGACACTGTAAGTGTCAACATCATTGTGTCATGTATTGTCTGGAGAGGGAAGCCAATATCTATGACTCACTAACAATTGTTTTGCATTGACATCCATGTGGTTGTGACACTATGGCAGATCTGCAACTCTTTTTACTATATTCCTCCCCATAACCTACTGAATTACACCTTTTATCTTATTTTCTTTGAAGTTGATTTTCAGTTCGGGGGTTAAATATGAAATGTTCCATTGGCATTGCATTATTTGTGAGAGAGAAAAAAATGTGATTGGAAAAGTAAAATCAACAAATTTGAAGATATTGTGTATTTTATCATGCAGTGTAAATAGCTGCTTAAATCTAGAATGATGATTATGATAATCAATTTATAAAATATTAAATATTTGCATTTTTAAAGAGAAGAAAAGATATGTAACTTCCAAAGAATTGATAGGTAATCCAACTACCTAACTCATTGAGCCACCCTGGCCCTAATTTTGAAATTACTTCACATTAAATATGGCAGGTTTATTTTTAAATTATTTAAAATATAGCTCAATTTTCCATTGAAATAGAGGTAAAATTCAGATAACACCTTCTTTGATTGCCAAATGCTATGAAGTCCGGATCATAAAATACAAATTACAAAAATTAAGGGGGTATAACTCTTGTAAATAAAAGTGTCCTGTAAATAATTTACAAGATCAATATAAACATGTGTCTCTAATAAGATAATGATAAAGTAACCAATGTTTAAATTGTCTGTTATGAACAGAGATAAACAATTTATATTAATATGAAGATGTTTGTGAAAGTCAAATAATGAAAATAGATCAAACATGTATACTTATAGTTACTGTGGAATGCAGGTACAATATATATATATATTGACTTTGAATGCCATGTTAAATAGACAATCTTACAGGTTATTGAAATTGTAAAGCATGCTGTTACTTATATTATTTTCTTTTTTTATCTGAAAAAAGTATCCCTTGTAAATAATTTATGTAGGCACAATCCAATCTCTTTTTTTTTGTTTCAAGATTTTATTAAATAATACTCAGACGAAGGAGCATGCATACAATATCTAGTTTATAGACAACCGATATGATAGGAAAGATTATGCACAGAAAAGGATAAGGGGTCATCAGGGATAGAATTTAATGGGAATTGATGTCTAGACTGCAGGGCTAGACTGATTTAATTTATTCTAGCCCTGAAGGAAAAAGCCTAGACCAGTATTTGTGGTGAGGGGTTTGGGTGCAGGCCCCTACCCAAGAAAATGTTTAATAATTACATGCAACAGCCTGCATTCTCAGTATGTTTTGAATGTATGAGATGTGCAAATATTGTGTCAAAAAAGGGTCTTTTTTTATTTCAAAGATTGGAAAAATTTAATAAAAGGCGAATATTTAAATAACTTTGTTTTATTCTGAATTTTTATTTTGTCATTAACAATTTATGGTCTGGGTCGTCTTTCCCAAATTTCTTTAGACCTATCACAGGACCTCAGCTGACTTTCTCCGTCAAAATGAGTCATTGAGGTTGAAATGTTCTCTTCCTTTTTGTGGCATCGTATGCCTTGTTACTTTCACGGGTGTCAACTTTCAGGTTTTGAAACTCCCGGTAAGAATTCCCACATATTTTTTTTTTTTGAAAAAGTAACCTTGAACTCGTGATCATAGTCATATAAGTTCTTATATATAGCGGAGAAAAGAGTAGTTTATTTCAAGTGCCAACATGACCAAGGATTTTACATAAGATAGAAAACAATGTCCGTGCGGAACACAATTTTGGGAAATTTATAGTTGTAAATCATCTAGACACACGGTCTACGATAAAACAATTTGGCCTAGACCGAGTGCAATTCTTCTAGCCTCGGGCTATCGGACCTACAGTAATTTCGAACCCTGGGTCATTGTGGTAGAGATCGTATGGTAGTTGGATTTGCAAGTACCTATCCAATCAGTGCCTATCAACACTAACGTTTTGAGTTTCAATCCTGCTCATGGCGATGTGTACTCGATACAAATTATTCAGTGGTGAAGGTTGAAAAAGACCCTTTTTGCCTGTGTACAGCACGATTCCAAGATATTAGTGAATGAGAAAAAAAATCATTTGATCCTTCATAATGGATAGCTATTCACAGCAACTTTTAAAACTAAAATGGTACTATTATATAGTACAGTTTACTGAAATTCCAGACTTTAGATGAGGAGCTAAGCTTCCTGAACTTTCACAATACCCAAATCCTGTTTTCCATACACTAGTTATATCAATCAGGTCTTGATTTTTGAAAAATCGTGCTGAATTTCCCGTTGTCCATATCGTATGGTGTTCCTGTGTTACGGTTGACCGAGTTCTGTAGTAATGAATCACAGGATGCGTTGCTGTACCAACTTGTCGTCTGCTAAGGTCAGTAACTATGCTGACGTCTGGGTCTTGACAAGCATTACTGCCGTTTTTGAACTTTGAATTGAATTCAATGTCACCAAATATCAAGTCAGGAATTTTCCGCTGAATGAAATTGAATCTGAATATAAAAGACTCTTTATTTCCACTGATGAAAGTTGCACAAGTAACGACTCCTTTTGTCAAAGTTTTTGCCGTTCTGTCAATTGTGTAGCACTCCTTTGCATCGAATGATCCACTTCTACCCGTCTGCCATATTATGAATTTTGTTTTTGTGCTCTTGTCATATTCGATTTTGAAAATTTCTGTTTCTTTTTCTCGTACATCGTAGAGAGTAATCAGTCGCACCCAATTAGCATCGTCTTTATCAGCAGAAAAATCTATAAATGGATGATTGAAGTACATACTAACGTTATCAAAGTATCTTTCATCATCATATTTCCCTTCAAACAGTGTGTGCGGAATATTGAATTTTATCTTTCCGTCCATACTTCTTTCGAATTGTGTACAGAAAAATACTGTCACAGAACCAGAGAAAATTATGATGAGACCAAACATTATAAAAACTCGGTATGCAATGTGTTGATGTGCCCATTTTGTATTTTTTCTGGTTTTTGCTAAATTTTCTTTGCTGCAGTATCGAACAAAAGAGACAATTAATCGAATACAAATACCGAAAATCATGACACTGGCTTTAACAAGTTGTAAGTAGCTAATTGCTTCTTCACGACAAACAACGATGGCCACATTGAGGGCGATTTGAGGTACGTCTTCTATCCATATCGTTATTGCCGATGCAAGATCAGAATCTATCCAAGGATTTTCACGGAAAACTTCCCACCATAAATTAACTATCTCAAAAATGAAAGTAAAGGTACCCAAGATTGAAAATGCAAGTAAACACCATGTGATTGCGGGTTCGGGTGGACCGTAGACAAGGCCTTCCTGTGTCATAATAACGTCTTTAAATAGTAACCAATCACATACAAGGTCTGCTGAATTTAAAGCAAAAACAGCTAGAAAAACTATACACTTGAACCACATTTTGTGACGATTTGTTTTTACGCAAGGGCAGCATGTTTCGATGGCTTCAGTTTCAGGATTAGCATGCTCTACATCAAATGTCTCAGGTTTTCCATTGGACTCACTCTTTTTTGGTGTCTCTTCCTTCCTGTCTTCTTTCTTCCCTTCCTTCTTCTCTTCCTTTTTCTGTTCTTCCACCATGACTATACCAACCTTTGAAGGCATGGTCGGGGATGGGAGACTGAAAAATAGAAGAATTTGTTCTAATAATGTAGGGTTTATTCAAACGTAGATATATAATTTATTATGCAAGACACATTTCTGGAATAATCAGGAACTCTTATACATGTATAGTCAAAATATTGGAAACCCAATAATCAAAGATTCTTTGGGAACAAGTAAACTAATGGGCCTTAGAATCAAAATATTGGAAAGCAAATTGATGAAACATTCTAATGTAGTTGTTTAATATTCCTGGTTTGTGATTGGACAATGCTGAAATTTTCAAGGTATCAATTCCATGGTTGAAATATCTCGAGATATTTTTAGAATTTTAGCCGATTACTGCTTACATCTTGTCAATTATGTGGCAATGCACATGATTACATTAGAATGGAAATAACTGTATTATATTTGAACATTTCATGGCATTAATTGTCGATTTAATAGTTGCAAATATCTGTTTATTGGCTCCGCTCTCGCGTCACCAGTAAACTCAATTTGCGACCATCAAATCTCCAATTGATGCTGTGAAATTTTCAAATACAATACAGTTATCTCCTAATTCTTTGGGAACCAGTAAACCAATGGGCCTTAAAAAGATAGCTAAAATCGGCTTAAGTTAATTATGCTTGACTGAGATTGACCTTAGTTTTAATTAATTACATTATTTTGGAACTGTAATATTAAAACATAAATATATGACAAAGCCCTGACGGGGGAATGATACCCTCGGGGAATAATTATCCATGAGCAGATGTATCGACCAAATAAAAACGTAGATATCTAATTATGTCCTGGTCACCAATTTTGAATTCGGTCGTGATCATATGGTAGTTGGATTTACAACTACCTATGCAATCGATGCCTATCACCACTGATGTTTTGAGTTTGAATTTCGATCAGGGCAAGGTGTACAACATTAGGTGATAAAGTTTGCCAGTGACTTGCGACAGGTCGGTGGTTTTCTCCAGGTCCTCCGGTTTCATCCACCAATAAAACTGACTGCCACGATATTACTGAAATATTGTTGAAAGTGGCATTAAACACCATCAAACAAACAAAACAGAAATCAGCAACATATAGCTAAATTTTAGTTGATAATTTTGCATGATAACCCCCAAAAAAATAAGATACAAGCTGTCTAATGTATTGTTGATCAAATGTAGGTGGGTGGAGGGAGTGGGGGTCCGAAATGTAGTGAGGAGGTATATATAGAGTTTTACACATTGTGATTTAGAGCTATTTTTCTTCTGGTTTATATTTACTGCAATTAATTTAAAAAAAAAAACTGTTTGAACCTCAGTTTAGGTTGCAAAAATATGCAGCATGTCAAGATCTACATACCCTGCAATTTTGAGGTAAATCCCATTACCCATTTTGGAGTT
>MJUT01035249.1:63297-93949 GCA_002080005.1 Gigantidas platifrons
AAAAAAAAAAAAAAAAAAAAAAAAAAGTAAAACTAAATAAATTCTTACCTATTTTACATATTCACTGAAGTCTCCCAGATATCTAGGTCACATTTGAAGATTGTGTCTTTGGAGATATGCAATGTTTTGATCCAGTCTTTTTAATGATAAATCCATCCCTGATAAGAAGCCAATACGTGTAGGGGTAATAATTTTTGTTCAATCACGATGGGGTGATGTTATTGATATTTCTATGTTAGGGGTAAACATTTTCGTTCACTTACAGTGGCGTGATATTATTGATATTTTCTATATAAAGATCACGTTTACTGGTTGACAACGGATTAGGGTAACTTTATATTTGGTATTACATGTCAAATATGGGCTGACCACCTACGTGATGTCATATTTAGAGTACTTGTCTCAGGTGCAGGAGATAAGGGTTCAAGCCCCAGTTAGGTCTGTTGATCAATAAGACTTTATAAATTGGTAGGTGTTCCTTCGTTGTATACCAAACACATATCAGTAAATAGTGACGGAGAACTGGTCAGTTTGACCTTCAGAATTTTTTTCAGATTCTCTGAATTATTTATATTTTACTTAATAAAATCTCTATTGGAAGATTATCTGTCTTGAAAGTGAGTGAGTGAGTGATTGTTGTTTAGTGCCATTTTTTCAACTATATCATGGCGAGAACAAGTTAATGTTCAATGAAATAATGAGGTCCACTTTGTACTAGATCAACACGCCGAGTTGGATTTTTATAGTGCTAACTCTCTGAAACAACAGTCTGTGGATAGACACGTCGCCCCACTCAGACACATTAGCCTGATTCCGAGCCAACCAGTCTTAGCATTTTCACCTTAATGCTGCATGCTTAGCAGGGGAGCAACAAATACCAATTTTATAGTCTTCTGTTTCATCCGACCTGGGCTCGAACACACTATCTGCTGCACTCGAGGCGAGCATGTTAACCATTACACCACCGATGCAGTTCTGTCTTGAAAGACCGGTTGTTATTGGCATATTGGATGGTCTCTTATGACAGGTTTTACTGTGAACGTGGTGGAGAATGCCAGTGGTCTCCCTGAAATAATGGTTACTGGCATTGATAATCAACTCATGTGGGATGGAATAGGACAGGTAATGTTTTCATCTTGATAGGTTCCAAAACAACTAATTGAGTGGAAACCCATCTGTGGAGGTTTTATATCATTTGTTGTTATGAAGAGGGCAAGGTTTTTTTTATCTGTATTGCCGTTGGATCTAATTATCAAGAGGGTGATGGTTGGAATCCCATTATTCGGTTAAACCCCACCACATTTTTATGTCTGTCCCAAGTCCCAAGCCAGGTCCTGGATTTCCGATGTCATTTTTTGTGGTTCTTTAATCACCATGGATTCACAACAGTTGATGTGTGTGTTAATATTGGTGGAATTATTGACCATTGCTATTTAAACTTTATTTTCATATTTAAAGGGGTAGGGGGGGGGGGGCTTGTGCTTGTTTGTGCTTCTATACAAATCGTCCATAATAGACATTTATTTGAAAATCGAATATCACTTGGGTTTATGGGGGGCATCATAGTTGTGATTGTGTGGTAGTTGGATTTACAGCTACCTGTGCAATCAGTGCCTATCACCACTAACGTTGTGCGTTTTAGTCCCGTTCATGGCGAGGTGTACTCAATACTACATTATGTGATAAAGTTTGTCAGTGACTTACAACATGTCGATGGTTTTCTCCTGGTAATCTGCTTTTCTCCACCAATAAAACTGACATGATATAACTGAAATATTGTTGAAAGTGGCATTAAGCACTATAAGCCAAACCAAATTGTTTCCATGGCTACAAGACATACTATATGAAAATTATCAAACAATATATTTGTTCCATTTACTTGCAGGTATGAAAATTTTACAAAGTTAAATTTTTTTGTGTGTAAAATAATGAATTCTCTTATCTGGAATGACATCACATGATGTAATTAACCAATCAGTAATTAGAGCATTTATGAATAGAAGAAAATGCTTGGGCGTGAATCCATGAATAATCCATAAATAATCCTCAGGTTCTACATTAACGTCAATGTTAACTAATTATTTTATATAAACAGGAATTAAATCTAGTTAAAGGCATATTGTCTACCAAAATCATAATTTTTCATACCCAAAATTATTGTCGTTTTCTGTACTGACCTTCATAAAATGAAGATTAAACGAGTGCGTACCATTGCTCTGACAGCCTATTATTCCGACAGCCCATTATTCTGACGACCCATAATTCTGACAGCCCATTACTCCGACGGCCCATTTTTCCCAAGTCTGTCCCAAGTCCCAAGCCAGGTCCTGGATTTCCGATGTCAATTTTTGTGGTTCTTTAATCACCATGGATTCACAACAGTTCTGAGCTCAATCCACAAATCCATGGCTTAACTTCAAATTTTTTTTCTGAAAAATGGCTTGAGGAATCAAAACCAAGCATGACATATTATACAGTCTGTCAAGCGACTCCTGATTTTCCTAATTTTTCCTGATTTTGAGCTGTTCCTGATTTTTTCCTGAATTTGTTAGATAAACTCCTGATAACTCCTGATTTTGAACTTTTTCCCCACAAAAAAAAAAAAAACAATAATATGTTGAAATTATTTTAGTGTAAATCAAGTTTACCTTGTAGGTAAGTTAGATTTGATTTGAGGTTAGGTTGCCAATTACATTCTGACATTCTGATAATGACCTTCATCTGGAATCAAAAACACCATCCTTAAATTTATATATTATGGCCTGAAAGCTCTTACTTTAGGGAGGAAGGCGGCCATTTTTTTGTTTTTTTGTATGGTTTTATCACTTTTTATATAAAAAAAATTCCTGATAATCTCCTGATTTTTAACTAAAAACCCTCCTGATTTCCTAATTTTTTTAAGCCAAAAAGTGCTTGACAGACTGCATATATCTTCCAGTACATGAATGTCCTTTACTGCATTGGTGGTAAACAGATATTCAAAATGGTCACTGGGCAGCAGTGGAGGTAAAGGTTTACATTTATGGTAAATAACAATTTGCTATTAAACACCTCTGAACTGAAATTGGCTACTTTGTTTGTTGCATGATCGAGAACTCAAATGTGATTTTTAGGCCAAATAGATTTTATTTTCAGACACGAATTTGCTCCCTTCCCACATTTTTACCTTCGAATTATAATTCATTTTCCATTTTCGTTTAATTTATTTCAAAATAATATTAAAATTTCATGCAATTTATGATGTTTTTTGGATGGGAGAAGGCGGGCTAGGGGGCGGGGGCTGGGATTTTCGTCTGGACATATTTTTTTTCGGTAAAAATCAGGGCAAGAAATTAAACCTCCCCCTCCCTCCAATAATTTTTGTGTCGTCTCGCGTAACGGTGGCGGTGTAAACTTTTCATGATTAAATCCAAAATGTAGAAGTGTTAGACCATCCGAAATTGGTACTGAGATTTCTCATGTCGTCATGATGTAAGGAATCTGCTAGCACCATGACATTTGACTTTGACCCCATATTTACCCTTTAGTTTTATACAGAAACAATCCGCCCAGTGAGTATAAAGATTAAAGTCAGTCTTCCGTTAGGTATAGAAGAAAAACAACAGGGTTTAAGATAATTATACTACTTTTGACCATTTTTGACGGAGAAATGGGCTGTCGGAATAATGACCTGACCCCGATTAAACACCGAATTATTGGCGAATACGCTACGAAACGTTAAGATTCAAACAACAGTAAACGAGCGTGACAATTTTAAGTGTTTGAATCTTAACAGTATTTTCCTTACCTCAAAGCTAAAACCCTGAGAGTTCCGAACTTCCGTTTTTTATAGGCGGCCCTGTTACTTTCACTTTGAATTTTTGTCATCCTGGACAATAATTCCGTTAACGATAGTTTTGGGTCTTTTTTTGTCAAAAAAAGAACACCAATCGTATCTTTTGCAGCATAACTGTTTAATGATAGCTTAAATAAATCATTTATGGACAGTTAAGAAAAAATTTCAACAAAGTCGTAGACAATATGCCTTTAACAGTAATAAAATTCACTTCTGGTCATTGTTGACATTAAATCATATCTCTATTTTCATTTTCTTCAAAACATATATATATATATATACGACAGGTTTATTTTAAATTTTAAAAAAATCAAATTTTCCATTGAAATAGAGGTAAAATCCTGAGAATACCTGCTGACCGCACCTTCTTCGATTATCAAAGGCCAGGATGTCTGGATAAGATAACGCAAAGGTCAAAAAGGATGAAACCAGGCCTTTCAATAAGGGGCAGTACCAGGCACTTTTACCCGCCTAAAATGGTATTTGGTACCTCCTGATTTTAATCAGTGTTACATAAAATATTCATGAGAATTGTTCAAATTTTTATCAAAAGTAATGCCTGTACATAGGGAAGTACAAATGTATTGTCAGACTTGAAAAATATTAAAAGCCCTGATGAGACAGTGTCTTTTCAACTCCAACAGTTATAATTTACAGTAATAGTACTGTTGTCCCAGTGTGGACTTTCACTTCCTGAGCTCTTACACTTGGTAAATCCCGTCTGCCATGCTTCACTGATGGGTACCAGATCTTCCAACTTATAAAATTTAGGAAAAGTATCATTTTTCATTGTTTTGGCTTTGAAATACTTCAAAGGAAGTTCTATGTAATTTCCGCTGCTGTCAGAACATCCTGTTGAAGGAGTCGTGTAAAGAGTATTATATTTTACATCACCCATGATTAAATGTTTGGTTTGTTGAATAAAATTGAAATATATCGTGACGTCTCCCGTAATTTCGTTGGTATCAAACAAATTTGGACACTGACTGGTATTTGAAACAACCCATTTGTCATTTTTGTCGTAACACTCGGCATTCTCTACTTTTGGTGGTTTAGAATTGCGGTCAAGAATCGTTTGTATCTGTATCTTCGTACTTCCTGTCTTACTAAACTTGATCTTCTTAGCGAGATATATATTTTTCTCGATGTCGGTAAGATCAACGAGTTTTATCCAATCGTAATTCATTCTCGTTTGTGCATTTATAGGTAACTCACGACCATCCAGATAAATTCCAACTTGATCGTAGTATCTAGTGGTGTCTTGCTTCATTTTCAAAAATTTGGTTGGCTCTTGAAATTTTATTTGACCTCCGTCAAATAGAGCATGAGAGAAAATGAATACCATTATAGATCCTATTACAGAAAGAATTAATCCCACCAGTAAAACCGCATAGCAAGATTTGAATATTTTCTTATTTTCATAGTTTTCTTTCCTTCTACGGAAGCAGAATCTGATAATTGCTATTATTAACCTTAATATACATCCAATTATAACAACCGATGCTTTTGAAATTTGGAATATGCTTACCGCTTCCTCACGACAGCTTGCTATAATTACACTTATTGTTATTTGTGGAACTTCTTCAATCCACACTGTGACTGTGGAAACGTAATCAATGTCTATCCAGGACCCTTTGTCGGGTTTAAATATTTCTCTTCCAACTAAGATCACCTCAAGCAAAAACGTTAGAACTCCAATAATGGAAAACGCTAGCAAAGCGTTGAGAAGACTGGATTCAATCGGGCCGAACACAAGTCCTTTTTGTAGAAGATGCATATCATTATAAAATAGCCAGTCATTTATCATGTCTGCTGAATCAATAGCCAATAAGAAGAGGAATACCAACACTTGAACATTGCGTTTTCTTCTGAGTTTGTGTATAGTACACGTCATTGTCTAATGTTTCTGAAAATATGAAAGAAAAACACATTCAATTCATAAAAAAACTGGAATTAATTATTTTAAATTCATGATAAGAAATGATTTTAAATTTAGTATAAGAAATGATTTTAAATTCAAGAAAAGAAATTCAAAAGAAATATTCCATATAAAACTCATGTGCAAATCGATTAAGCTTATTCCAGCGACACGTGTGCACTTAATTTGATATATACATTTTTCTTACTATCTCTGAGTCTATACCAGTGCTGGTGGACTATTAGTCTCCAAGGATATTATCCATCCTGTAGCCAGTGTTTCAGCACCAACTTTGTTTACTAGATATATTTGTTATTGAAATTTACAGACATAATTATTATTAAAGCTAAGGTCCATTTCTCTCAGTCATATATGACCTTATCTGATTTTTACTATCCTGTTTGGACCCTTTGGTGTTTTCCTCACAAAGATTTTTTTATGTTTAGGCTTGCCAATGTTAGATTTTGAGCCTACTTGATGAGGGTTATTCCAGAAATGTGTGATGCGTATTAAATTAGTAGTCATGTGTCCTATGGTGGTTGGATTTACAACTACCTATGCAATCTGTGTCTATCACCACTAAAGTTGTGAGTTCGAATGCTGTTCATGGTGAGGTGTACTTGATACAACATTATGTGATAAAGTTTGTCAATGACTTGCGACAGGTCGGTGGTTTTCTTCTGGTACTCCAGATCTTCCACCGATAAAACGGACTGCCACGATAGTTGAAATGTTGTTGAAAGTGGCATTAAACACCATATGCCTACACCCCTCCCTATTGAGAAGCCATAAATCAAAGGAAAGACAATACAATGGCCAAAAGAAAAAGGACGATATGTCTTAGAATGATCTACATAGCACTACATATAAACCTAAAGATAGAGCAACACGAACCCCACTTAAAAGGAGGGGGGGATGAACTCAGGAAAGGTTAACACTATTCACATCCGTCGTGTGACTGTTAAATGATACGTACTACATCAATATATCCGTAGTGAAATTTAAGGACCAGATTTTATAAGTGGAAGAGGAAATACAAGTACATGTATTGTTTTTCCAATCAATTAAATTCTTCCTCATGAAATATATTTTGAAGTTGCCAAATATCTATGTACAATAATAATAATAATAAATTCTTTATTTATAGAGGGTTACACAGTTAGTTAATAACTAATCTTCCCTGAGAAAACCGTATCATTAAGTGGCATAGGCCAAATAAATAAGGGGCTGTCGTGGTCGTGATCGTATGGTAGTTGGATTGGCAACTACCTTTACAATCAGTGCCTATCACCACTAAAGTTGTGAGTTCATGGCGAGGTTTGCTCCATACAACATTATGTGATAAGGTTTGTTAGTGACTTGCGATTTTTCTCCAGGTAATCTGTTTTTCTCCACCAATAAAACTGACCGCTACGATATAACTGAAATATAGTTGAAAGTGGCATTTTTTAAGTACCATAAACCTAAAACCTCTGGAAATCAGAACAAATTTACATCATCACGTCTCAAGCATTTTTCATGTTTTTACTTTTGCTCAGCTATCTGTTATGGTTTCTGTGTTATATTTGTTCCTTTGGATGATTTATTAATAACAACTCCATAATATTTCTATTCTATACTTTTTATTTCGTCGGAATAGATATCATTTAATGTTTGTTTCAATCAGTACAAATGATATGGCGGAAATTCTATCTCATCTCATTTAAACGGTTAAATTTTCTTTCCGCTGGTTGATGATTGACCTTAAATACCCACTAAAGCTATTTGTGAAGGACCCCATTGGAAATAAAAGGCTTTCATGGGTTATCATCCTTGGTTGATACTTATCAGTTAACTGGTAAGCAGCATGAATATTAAAATTAATAATTAAAATTTTAAACAGGTAATGTCTGTGATTTTGATGATTTTTTTGTTGTTGAAATATTTTTTACAAGGAGTACATTAAAAACATAAATTATCACTATATTGTCGAATTTTAAAGAAAAAAGTCCATCCATTATCTTTTATTTTCATGAAAATACATCTCGAACATGAATTCCTGTTTGTACGACAAAATGTTCGCCCCTATGCATATGACCTTAGGTGACATTTTACTACCCATGTGCACAGTTTGTTGTTGGGGGGAAAAATGTCTGCTGATGGAAAACCTGCACACTGTCGTACGAGAATTTTAACTGGTTCTGCTAGAAAATCAAGCAGGAAAGAAGTTTTGTCGAATTATAATAAAACAAGAATTAACATAAAGGCCCCCAAAATGACCATTAGTTAGAATTGAAAGAAGCATTGAGTTGATTGATTGATTGATTGATTGATGTTTAACGTCCAGCGAGCAATTTTTCAGCTATATTCAGGACGAGAATATTAAAAAATCTAAACGCCACGGGACTCGAAACTAGGAAAGGTGATGGGTAGGGACGGATAATTTAGCCAGTGCAAAAGGTCTCCTATGGACCACTCATCATGAGCATAATGCTCATGATGAGCTGTTATACTGGTTTCTTTAACATGCGAAGAAGGCGGCAATCTCTCAACACAGGACCTCGGTTTTATTTACGTCTCATCCAAAGGACAGGTTTGTTGTGAATTCATACATCCCGCACAACCGACGGACGCCCCTTCAAGCCGAAGAAGCTCTCGGTCCCATTTCTATACCCCTGGGTTCCCGCGGGGTTGATCCCTTTTAGTGGACTAGTGCCTCTAGGACGGAGAAACCTGGTGCCTATTCTACCCCCGGCACACCCTCTGGGAGGGGGTTAAGAAGAAGCATTGAGAGTTCAAACTCATGCTGAAGTGCCATTGTGCATATAGTTTGGAAATTTGGACATGCATACTTAATGATGCTGGGAGACAAACTGCACACAAAAAAACAACTAAAATACATGTTTTTTGGTCAAATCTTGCCAAAGGAACTTTTATATTCATGTTTTAAAGGTATACTGTATATTGTCTTTCAATGCAAAAAAAAACTTTATAAAAAAGTACCAGTCTTACAGGCACTATTCCTTCAAGTTTTATTTTTATATGAATAAAAAAAATGTAATCACTAATGTGTGGATTGTTGATATATTTTTAACATAAAAATATTTTACCATTTACCATTTAAACTTTACTTGTGCCCCTCTCCCTTTTCAAACATAAATTTTATAACAATACTGTAGGGGAAGGTTCTAGAACATTTTTTTTACTTTTAATGTGAGTGAAATCGTTGAAGCAAATCATTCCTGTACACCCCATTTTTAATTTTTTTTTATTATTAAAATAAAATGTTCCTACCTTTGTTTATGAAGAATAACGTTTTAAACTTTACTTGTTCCCCTCTCCCTTTTCAAACATAAATTTTATAACAATGCTGTAGAGGAAGGTTTTAGAACATTTTTTTTTTACTTTTAATGTGAGTGAAATCGTTGAAACAAATCATATATACAATCCATTTTTAAAAAAATCTTCTTTTTTTTTTTTATAGAATATAAAATATTTTCTTACCTTTGTTTTTGAAGAATAATGTTACTTTATGTATTCAGTGGCCTTCTTCAAGTTAAATGTTATTGTATGAATGCACAGGATATTGAGAAATTTTCAGCAGTGACAAGTTTTGAGTCATGCACTTCTAATTAGAATACCAGAAAATCACAATTGAAGAATTATGTCATTAAAAAGTTGTAAAACCCTCATGTTTAAGTTATAAATGTTGGAATTATTAAAAAAAAAATATATATTTTTTCTGAAATAATTCTTTTAATTCTTTTAATTTATTTTCAGATTAAGAATTAAATATTTCAGCATGAAATCAACCCTTTTTGTGCCTCTTGTATTTTGGGGAAATGCAACATTTACTGCTAAATCAGCCAAATTTATCTTAAAGAATTCCCAGATTAAAAATAGAACATGCCAGTAGATCTATTAACTTCAGTGCTATTATTATATTAAATTTATAAGTGGACCCACTTAGTTTATCCATGTTTCAATTGGTATTGTGTTAGGAGTTTAAACAACTGCAATTGGAATTGATCTATTGAAGGAATAAAATTAATTTTCTTTGTTTACAAATGCCTAAGCAGCTTTTGTTGGACAGTTAAACTTCTTGGCCATTTTCATTTGGAAACTCTAAAGTCGATTTCAATTATGTAATGTTACTATAAATAAACTTGTATATGCTGCACACACTGAACTCCAATTGAACCACAAACTGAAGCTAGAGTTCACTTAACTAGAAACTGAAGGAGAGGATTTATTATCCCCTCGCCAATGAAGTTGCGAAGGGATATAGTAACGCTACCATCCGTCCTTCCGTAACATCCTTGTGGACACTCTAGAATAAACATCTTTCAATGGATTTTGACCAAACTTGGTACATATTTAGTCCTTAACACAATCTGGAACCCTATTGATTTTCAAGGTCAAAGGTCAAGGTCACCAGGTCAAATTTTACTGCATAACATCCTTGTGGACACTATAGAATCAACATCCTTCAATGAATTTAGACCAAACTTGGTACATACTTAGTCCTTAGCAAAATCTGGAACCCTATTGATTTTCAACATCATAGGTCAACGGTCAAGGTCACCGGGTCAAATTTTACTGCGTAACATCCTTGTGAACACTCTAGAATCAACATCCTTCAATGGATTTTGACCAAACTTAGTACATACTTAGTCCTTAAAAGAATCTGGAACCCTATTGATTTTCAAGGTCATAGGTCAATGGTCAAGGTCACCGGGTCAAATTTTTTACCACATAACATCCTTGTGAACACTCTAGAATCAACATCCTTCAATGGATTTAGACCAAACTTGGTACATACTTAGTCCGTAGCAAAATCTGGAACCCTATTGATTTTCAAGATCATAGGTCAACGGTCAAGGTCACCGGGTCAAATTTTACTGCATAACATCCTTGTGAACACTCTAGAATCAACATCCTTCAATGGATTTTGACCAAACTCAGTACATAGTTAGTCCTTAAAAGAATCTGGAACCCTATTGATTCTCAAGGTCATAGGTCAATGGTCAAGGTCACCGGGTCAAATTTTTTACCACATAACATCCTTGTAAACACTCTAGAATCAACATCCTTCAATGGATTTTGACCAAGCTTGGTACATACTTAATCCTTAGAGAATCTGGAACCCTATTGATTTTCAAGGTCAAAAGTCAAGGTCACCGGGTCAAATTTTTCTACCACGTAACATCCTTGTGAACACTCTAGAATCAACATCCTTCAATGGATTTTGACCAAACTTGGTACATACTTAGTCCTTAAGAGAATCTAGAACCCTATTGCTTTCAAGGTCATAGGCCAAAGGTCAAGGTCACTGGGTCAAATTTTTAGGCGAGGGTATATGCCACACTTTGTGTTGCCCTTGTTTCTTTGTAGATTTGTTAGTGGTCATGTTACACGATTTAATTGTTGTAATTTTATTTTCCTTTATATTTTCCTTTAATTTAGATTATGAGATCTGCACACAAAAAAAATGAAGAGTCGGAACAATTTTGATATTGTTTCTTTTTATTTCTTCAAGATTAAGAATCCTTGCTGCTTCTTCTTTTTTCTAATTTTTCTGTTAAACGGTTGATTTCAGAATGCACAAAAAGGGACCGACCATTTGATGTAAAAAGAGGGGGGTATATGGTTTTCATCCCAGAATCAGAAACTTTGTACAGTAGGATGGGTTTTGTGTGAATGGTATCCTTGCCCGGAACTTTAACTGTACAGAAGTGTTTGCAAAATTGATGGGTTTCCACGCAACGAATGTATGCTAACAATGAAGTCTGATATGTGGGCCCTTCGGTGAACTACTTTGTTTTGTTAGTTTTCCTTTTTTTAAATTGTACAACTGCATAAACCTACCTCGAGGCGATGTTCAAGTATCTGTGCGTGTGACGTAGCAAACCACCCGTGATGATATAAGTATCACGATACTTGCTTTACTGTGTAATAGGGCCTTAACACAATAGTTGATACCAATTGAAACATGGGTAAACTAACAGTGGATCCGCTATAATTTGTTTAGCATTTTTTATTTTTTATACGACTGCAACAATTAGTAAGACGGGAAGAAATTTAGATTTAAAAAAAATAGCTAAAGTGTGAAAACAGAATACAAAGAACATCATCTCTTATAAACGTTGAATTTAATATGTAAAAAAAATCAAATAAGATATGGTCCTAGAAGAAGAGTTTCTTTTACCAGAAGAGTTTGTAAATTTAGTTGTGGGGATGTACATGTTATAACTACATTCAAACATGTCTAAGCCGAATTTCCTTTGGAGTCAGGACCATTTTTTGAGGGGCAGTCACGGTCGTAATCATATGGTAGTTGTATTTACAACTACCTATACAATCAGTGGCTATCACCACTAAAGTTGTGAGGTGTACTCAATACAACATTATGTGATCAAGTTTGTCAGTTACTTACGACAGGTCAGTAATATTCTCCCGGTACTCTGCTTTCCTCCACCACGATATTCAGGGTTTAGTTTAGACAGAGTTCTCGTTTATTCAGGGTTTAGTTTAGACAGGTTTTTCACTGTATAGTGCTGTTTTGGAGGGGGTCCAGAAAACAAAATTTTACCTTTTATTTTTAGTGAATTAAGTTGCCTAATTCATGTACACCTCATTTTTTAAAATGTATTTCATTTTTAAATAAATTTTCTTACCTTATTTTAGGAATAAAAATCATAATATTTAACAGACAACTTCTTCTGTCAAATGTACTTGTATTTATGCACAAGTGGATGTTCAAAAATTTTCAACATTGACAGTTTCCAGTCATCAGTCAGAATTAAAGGTTAATTTTTTTTTTAATTGTAATAATTACATGTTTAATTAGTATATTAATGTAGATATAGGAGTTATTAAGAAATTAAAAGAATTTTCTGATTTAAAAAAAAAATATTTTAATTTATTTTACTAGATTAAAAATATTTCAAAATGAAATTACCCTATTTGTGCCTTTTGTATTTTTGGAAATTAACATTAGATGTCTCCATCAAGCTGCATCAGGGCAGCTAAATTGATCACAAGGAATTTCCAGGCTAAAAATAGAAATCTATCAAGGAGTGTCATATAAATTAATACAAAATGAAATTATCCTATTTGTGCCTTTTGTATTTTTGGAAATTAACATTAGATGTCTCCATCAAGCTGCATCAGGGCAGCTAAATTTATCACAAGGAATTTCCAGGCTAAAAATAGAAATCTATCAAGGAGTGTCATATAATTGAATACAATAGTTGTTATCCGGAAATCTGATAACCTTGGTAACATCTTGCTTGTTTAACTTCTTAATGTATAGATAAAAGAAGAAAAAATGGTACATTTTCTATATTGATAATTTTTCATAGGAAAAGCATGAAGAAATTTAAGTAAAAAGTTTATTTTTCTGAATATGTTTGTTAGAGGTATTAATTTTAATTGCCTCTATTTCTATGATTTTTTTGATGGTTTGGTTTATGGTGTTTAACACCACTTTCAACAATATTTCAGTTATATCATGCTGGTCAGTTTTATTGGTGAAGGAAACTGGAGTACCCAGAGTAAACCACCAACCTGCCTCAAGTCACTGACAAACTTTATCACATAATGTTGTATCAGGATTTTTAGCTCACCTTGCCAAAGGCAAAGTGAGCTTTTGTCATCACTTAGCGTTCGTCGTCTATCATCCGTTAACTTTTCACATTTTAGTCTTCTCCTCTGTCTCTGAAACCGCTTTGCTAAATGAACCGATACTTAATAGTTAGCACTATGGAAGGTTGCTCATTTTGTCCCGATTCGTTAATAAACATGGCCGTCACAGGCAATTCTTGTTTCTGATTGGGCGATTTCTATCAAATCTTCTCCTCTGAAACCGCTTAGGCCAAAAAAAAAAAATATGTGTGTTTCCGATTGCATGGTCTTCAAAATTAGGGACGGTAAGGATTTTTTTTTTTTTTAAATCTACAAGTATGCTCCTTCCTATAAAATCACACAAACTTGTTTCTTTCTTTCTTACTACAGAGCAAATTAATTATTTGACATGCATGAATCATTAATACTGGTTCCAAACATCGTTCAAATGTACAAGGAAATGAAGAAAATTCAAACAGGAAACCGCATCTATTGTTGAAGTCTGAAGCAATCATGGAAACGGAGACGAATTTCCGGATTTTGCTAATCTATTATTTTTTTTTGGCATAACATT
The DNA here is from genome assembly GCA_002080005.1 of Gigantidas platifrons. Lineage (NCBI taxonomy): Eukaryota > Metazoa > Mollusca > Bivalvia > Mytilida > Modiolidae > Gigantidas > Gigantidas platifrons. The sequence continues at coordinate 77,230 of MJUT01035249.1, forward strand.
TTAGGGTCGGTCGGTCGATCGGAAACACACATATTTTTTTTTTGGCCTTAGCCAAATGAACCAAACCTTGGTAGGCAGCATGTATAGAAGGTCCTCTATAAAGGTTGCTCATTTAGTTCCGATTCAATATCAAGCATGGCCGCCACAGGCAATTCTTGTGTCTGATTGGTTGCTTGCTAAAAAAATCTTCTCTGAAACCGCTTGGCCAAATGAAAAGAAACTTGGGAGGAAGTATGTATGGAAGGTCCTCTATAAAGATTGCTCATTTCGTCCCAAACCGTAGACATGAATATATAGCCACCAAAGGCAATTCTTGTTTTTGATTGGTTGATTTCTAAAAAAAATCATCCACTCTGAAACCTGACTTGGCCAAATCAACTGAAACTTAGTTGTAAGCATCTATGGAAGGTCCTCTATGAAAAATGCTCAGTTAGTCCCACCATAGGCAATTCTTGTTTTTAGTTGGTTGATTTCTAACAAAGCTTCTCCTCTGAAACCGAGTAACCAAATGAATCGAAATTTGGTAGGTACAACCTATGAAAGGCTCTGTATAAAGTTTCCTCAAAACTGAATGAAAGGTGAGTGACACAGGGTCAGCCCAATGAGCCTCTAGTTAAATTACCCATAGAGTTTGAAATTGTTCTAATAATATGTTTTTTGGGGGGTTTTTTATTGTTCAAGAACACTTTAAAAGACTCGTTAACAAACAAAATATTACCAAATTGTCCTTATAAACAGAGACTGCTCCTCTTAAGGCTTAGTAATATACTACAAAATTGTCCTCTTAAACAGAGGCCACTCCTCATAAGGCCTAGTAATATACTACCAAATTGTCCTCTAAAACAGAGACCACTCTTCATAAGGCCTAGTAAAATACCAAATTGTCCTCTAAAACAGAGACCACTCTTCATAAGACCTAGTAAAATACTACCAAATTGTCCTTTTAAACAGAGGCCACCATCATAAGACCTAGTAAAATACTACCAAATTGTCCTCTAAAACAGAGACCACTCCTCATAAGGCCTAGTAAAATACTACCAAATTGTCCTTTTAAACAGAGGCCACTCCTCATAAGGCCTAGTAAAATACTACCAAATTGTCCTTTTAAACAGAGGCCACCCTCATAAGACCTAGTAAAATACTACCAAATTGTCCTCTAAAACAGAGACCACTCCTCATAAGACCTAGTAAAATACTACCAAATTGTCCTTTTAAACAGAGGCCACCCTCATAAGACCTAGTAAAATACTACCAAATTGTCCTCTAAAACAGAGACCACTCCTCATTAGGCCTAGTAAAATACTACCAAATTGTCCTCTAAAACAGGCCACCTTCATAAGGCCTAGTAAAATACTACCAAATTGTCCTCTTAAACAGAGGCCACCCTCATAAGACCTGGTAAAATACTACCAAATTGTCCTCTAAAACAGAGGCCACCTATCATGGTCGTAATCGTATGATAGTTGTGTTTATAATTACCTATGCAATCTGTGCCTATCACTACTGAAGTTGTGAGTTCAAATCCCGCTCAGGCGATATGTACTCGTTACAACATTATGTGGTAAAGTTTGCAAATGACTTTCAGCAGGTTGATGGTTTTCTCCGGGCATGCACTCCAGTTTCCTCCACCAAAAAACTGACCACCATGATATAACTGAAATATTGTTACAGGTGGCGTTAAACTTAAACACCATATACCTACCCCCCAACCCCCATTTATCATATGGGATGGAATAGGACAGGTAATGTTTTCAAGTATCCAGTTAGGTTCCACACTCTATTAAGCAATAACTTGTATTACATGACCTTAATTTTTATTTCCCTTCACAGTGCATTTCATATCAATTAAACCTGTATTAAGTGACCACCTGTCTTATGTGACCATATTTAAATGTTCCCTTGGAAGGTCACATAAGACAGGTTTGACTGTAATAGTGTGAAAACGAATCTATGGAGGTTATTGTCCCCCGACGCTTCGTCGAAGGGGACTATAGAAATGGGTGTCGTCCATCCGTCCGTGTGCTTTTTGGTTTCCAGATGATAACTTGTGAATGAAAAGTCAAATTGAAGCTAGGTGTGGCATGTAAGTGTATCTTATGAATATCTAGGTCAAGTTCGATAATGACTATTTTTCGACAATTTTTACTAGAGTTGTGCCCCTTTTTATACCTCAAAATTGCTAAATATTTGGTTTCCAGATGATAACTTGGGAACAAATAGTCAAATTGAAACTAGGTTTGGTATGTAAGTGTATCTCATGAATATCTAGGTCAAGTTCGATAATGATGATTTTTCGACAAATCTAACCAGAGTTACTCCCCTTTTTTTACTTCAAAATGGTCCTTGGATGGTCCCCTTTCAGAATTATGAGTGATACAGGCTCACCTTACCCTCTAGTTTACAGTAGTTTCAAAATTTAATCTTACGATATAACCTTGGCGTCGGGGGACCAGTGGCCAACGGCATTTTATTTATATCTGGATTGCTGTTAGAGATCCAGTTATCAAGAGGGTGAGGGTTTTAATCCCATTGACCGGTTTAACCTCAACATTTTTGTGCCTGTCCCAAGCCAGTACCTGTACTTTCAATGCCATTTTTTGTGGTCCTCAATCGCCATGGATTCACAACAGTTGGTCTTTTTATTGTGTGTTTTAAGTGATTTGTAGGGAGAAGTAAATTTTCGTTTTGTTGATATCTGTTGGATTATTGACCATCGCTATTTAAACTTTCTTTTATTTTGTTGATATCTGTTGGATTATTGACCATCGCTATTTAAACTTTCTTTTATTTTGTTGATATCCGTTGGATTATTGACCATCGCTATTTAAACTTTCTTTTATTTTGTTGATATCTGTTGGATTATTGACCATCGCTATTTAAACTTTCTTTTCATATTTGAGGGGGATTTACAGACTACAGTGCATGTTTGCGCTGTCGTGCTTGTATACAAATCGTCCTTTTATTTGAAAATCGAATATCACTTGGGTTCATGTTCAAAATGCTAAGTTTAATTTAATCATGTTAAATCATTGCACCAGCTCTGATTATTACATCCCAGTAAAAGACAAATCTGCATGAAATTCTGTAATTGCATGTCATTTAGGTTAAGGCAAGGTAACCAAATTGTTTCTTGGGGCCGTCATGTCCGTGGTCATATGGAAGTTGGATTAAGAACTACCAATGCAATCAGTGCCTATCACCACTGATGTTGTGAGTTTGAATCTCGATCAGGCCGAGGTGTACTCAATACAACATTATGTGATAAAGTTTGTCAGTGACTTGCGACAGGTCGGTGGTTTTCTCTGTGTAATCTGGTTTCATCCACCAATAAAACTGACCGCCGCAGTATTTACTGAAATATTGTTGAAAGTGGCCTTAATCACCATAAACCAAACCAAATTGTTTCCATGACTACAAGACATACTATAATGAAAATTATCAAACAATATATTCACTGACACTGTAGCGAAACACGTGATAAAAGATAGCTGAATACCACATTGAAACCATAGAAATAATGTACAGTATTTAAGAAAATGTGTAAAAATTCTTCTAAAATTAAATGGTTTCACATCCAAACATACATTAACATATAGGCATTAACTGTAGAACATAACAATACCAACTAAATTCCCATAAGTCTTACAGTTTGTAAGAACATTCAAAGACTTTTGTCAGTAAACTAGTTGCATGAATGTTTCGGGGAACTGTAATATCTGATGATGTTTAAATGGTATGGTGATATTCTACAATGACTCCCTTATACAAAATGATGTATATTTCAATAAAAGAAAAGTTCAGATTTGATAAGAATAAAATCGCATTTTCTTAAATAACGTATGTTATTATCATGGTTTCATTGTGGAATTCAGTTATATTTTATCACGTGTTTCGCTGCAGTGATATTTGTTCCATCAATTTGCAGGTATGAAAGTTTTACAAAGTTCAAATTTTTGGGGTAAAATAATGAATTCTCTTATCCGGAGTGACATCATATGATATAATTGACCAATCATCAATAAGTAGCATTTATAAAAAAAATATTCAAATTTTCCATAAAATTAGAGGTAAAATCCTGAGGATACCTGGTGACAGCACCTTTTTCGATTATCAAATGCCAGGATGTCTGAATAAGAGAATACAAAGGTTAAAAAAAGAATGAGACCAGGCCTTTCTATAAGGGGCGGTACCAGGTAATTTTACCACAACCCCCCCCCCCCCCCCTAAAATTGTCTTTGGTACCTCCTGATTAGCTCACCTGGCCATAGGCAATGTAAGCTTTTGTCATGGCTAGGCGTCCGTCGTCGTCCGTCCGTTAGCTTTTCACAATTAAATCTTCGCTGAAACCATTGAACAGATTTGAACCAAACTTGCCAAAGATGTTCATCATGGCTGCCAGGGTCCATAATGTGTTCTCATTCATTGGCTGAAATTTAAAAAAATCTTCTTGTCAGAAACCACCAAGCCAATGGCAATTGGATTGTTACTTTGCAGGAATGATCATTGGGTGGTCCTGTACTAAACTTATGAATCGTTTGCCGATCGGAAATTAAAGATGGCCGGCATGACTTGACTTAAAGTTTAACATTGGACCCTATGGGAATTTCACATTTTCATCTTTTTTTTCTGAAACCACAAAACAGATTTGAACCAAACTTGGCAGAAATGTTCATTGGATGGTTATATACAAGATTTTGGTTTTTGGCGCTGATTGGAGATTCAACATAGTTGCCAGGGACCATAATGTGGTCTGATTGGTCAAAATTATTTCTTGTCAGAAAGTGAAGTCAATTGAATAATAATATTGTAGGAATGATTATTGGGTGGTTCTTTACTAAATATGTGAATCGTTTGCTGATCGGAAATTCAAGATAGCCACCATGACTCGACTTAGTTTTAACATAGGACCCTATGGAAAAAATGTTTAAAAGTCTTCTCCTCTGAAACCAGTAAGTCAATTTAAAGCAAACATGGCATGAATGGTTCTTAGGTGGTCAACTTTCAAAAAGATGTCCTGTGACCCCGATCTCCATCCAAGATGGCCGCCGTCAGCGGACATAGTTTTAACATAGGACCCTATGGGAAAAATGTTTTAAAATGTTTTCCTCTGAAACCAGTAACTTGGTAAGCCAATTTAAAGCAAACATAGCATGAATGGTCCTTAAATGGTCAACTTTCAAAATTATATCAAGTGACCCAGACCTCCATCCAAGGTGACCGCCTTCAGCGGACATAGTTTTAACATTGAAAAAATGTTTTAAAATCTTCTCCTCTGAAACCAGTAAGCCAATATAGCAAACATGTCATCGATGGTCCTTTGGTGGTTAACTTCCAAAATTGTGTTGAGTGACCCCGATCTCGGTCCAAAATGGCCACCGTCAGCGGACATAGTTTTAACATAGAAAAAATGTTTTAAAATCTTCTCCTCTGAAACCAGTCAGTCAATTTAAAGCAAACATGGCATGGGTAGTTCTTTCAAAATTGTGTCTGGTGACCATGACCTCCATCCAAGAAGGCTGCCATGAGCAGACATAGTTTTAACATAGAATCCTATGGGATTTGAATAGTAACTTAGATGTATTCGGCATGCAGACATTCTTAAGAGGGCTTATTTATGTCAAGTGAGCGATCAGGCTCACCTGAGCCTCTAGTTTTAAAAAGTGTTTGTACAAGATATTCATGAGAATTGTTCAAATTTTAATAAAAAAAAAGTACTGCCTGTAAATAGTGAAGTACTGGCAGATTTGAAAAATATTAAAAACCCTGATGAGAGTGTCTTTTCAACTCCAACATTTATATTCTACAGTAATACTAATGTCCCAGTGTGGACTTTCACTTCCTGTACTCTTACACTTGTTAAATCCTGTCTGCCATGCTTCACTGATGGGTACCAGATCTTCCAACTTATAAAATTTAGGAAAAGTATCATCTTTCATTGTTTTGGCTTTGAAATATTTCAAAGTAAGTTGTATCATTTGTATGTGATTTCCACTGCTGTCGGAACATCCTATTGAAGGAGTTGTGTAAAGAGTATTATATTTTACATCACCCATGATTAAATATTTGGTTTGTTGAATAAAATTGAAATATATTGTGACATCTCCCGTAATTTCGTTGGTATCAAACAAATTTGGACACTGACTGGTATTTGAAACAACCCATTTGTCATTTTTGTTGTAACACTCGGCATTCTCTACTTTCCATGGTTTAGAATCGCGTTTAAGAATCGTTTGTATCTGTATCTTTGTACTTCCTGTCTTACTAAACTTGATCTTCTTAGCGGAATATATATTTTTCTCGATGTCGGTAAGATCAGCGAGTTTTATCCAATCGTAATTCATTCTCGTTTGTGCATTTATAGGTAACTCACGACCATCCAGATAAATTCCAACTTGATCGTAGTATCTAGTGGTTTCATGCTTCATTTTCAAAAATTCGCTTGGCTCTTGAAATTTGATTTGACCTCTGTCAGATTGAGCATGTGAGAAAATGAACACTAATGTAGATCCTATTACAGAAAGAATTAATCCCACCAGTAAAACCGCATAGCAAGAATTGAATGTTTTCTTATTTTCATAGTTTTCTGTCCTTTTGCGCTGGTAGAATGTGACAATTGCAACTATTAACCTTAATACACTTCCAATTATAACAACCGTTGCTTTTGTAATTTGGAATATGCTTACTGCTTCCTCACGACAGCTTGCTATAATTACACTTATTGTTATTTGTGGAACTTCTTCAATCCACACTGTGACTGTGGAAACGTAATCAACGTCTATCCAGGTCATTTCGTCTGGATGAAATATTTCTTTTCCAACTAAGTTCACCTCAAGCAAAAACGTTAGAACTCCAATAATGGAAAACGCTAACAAAGCGTCGATAAGACTGGATTCAATCGGGCCGAACACGAGTCCTTTTTGTAGAAGATACATATCATTATAAAATAGCCAGTCATTTATCATGTCTGCTGAATCAATAGTCAATAAGACGAGGAATGCACACACTTGAACATAGCGTTTTCTTTTGAGATTATCTATATCTATATTGCACGTCATTGTCTAATGTTTCTGAAAATATTGAAGAAAAACACATTAAATTCATAAAAAAAACAGGAATTAATGATTTGAAATGAAAAGAAATTAAAACTAATTCAAAAGAAATTTTCCATATGATATAAAACTCATGTCCACATTAATTACGGTTATTCCAGCAACTCATGTGCACTAAATTTGTGTTGTACATTTTTGCTACTATCTCTGAGTGTATACTTCTGCTTGTGGTCTATTATTCCTGAGGGTATTATACGTCCAGTAGCCAGTGTTTCAGCACTGACATTGTTTACTAGATATATTGGTTATTGAAATTTACAGACATAATTATTAGCTCAACTTGCGGCTTGCCAAAGGCAAAGTGAGCTTTTGCCATCACTTGGCGTCCGTCGTCCGTTAACTTTTCACATTTTAATCTTCTCCTCTGAAACAGCTTGGCCAAATCAACTGAAACATGGCAGGAAGCATCCTTGGAATGTTCTGTATAAAGATTGCTAATTTAGTTCCAATTCGTTAACAAACATGGCCACCACAGGCAATTCTTGTTTCTGATCGACTGATTTTTTAAAAATCTTCTCTTCTGAAACCGCTTAGCCAAATGAACCGTAACTTAGTAGGAAGCATTTATGGAAGGTCATCAATAAAGATTGCTCATTACGTTCCGATCCATTAACAAACATGGCCACCACAGGCAATTCTTGTTTCTGATTGGCCGATTTTTTTAAATCTTTTCCTCTGAAACCGCTTGGCCAAATGAACCGAAACTTGGTGGGAAGCACCTATGGAAGGTACTGTATTAAATTTCCTCAAAGCAGAATGAAAGGTGAGCGACACAGGCTCAGCCCACTGAACCTCTAGTTATTAAAGCTAACGTTCTCCTCCCTCAGGCATATTACCTTAAACGGTTTTGACTATCCTCTTTAGGTCCTTTGGCTTCCCAATCTATGATTTTGAGCCTACTTGATGAAGGTTATTCCAGAAACATGTGATGCGTATTAAGTTAGTAGTCATGTTCGTATGGTAATTGGATTTACAACTACCAATGCAATCTGTATCTATCGCCACTAAAGTTGGGAGTTTTAATCCCGCTCATGACAAGGTGTACTTGATACAACTTTATGTAATATATTAGTGACTTGCGACAGGTCAGGGGTTTTCTCCAGGTACTCCGGTTTTTCCACCAGTACTGAGTAGGTGGACTTAACACCATAACCCTACCCCCCCCCCTCCCCCTATTCTGAAGCCATAAATTGAAAGGACAGATAATGCAATGTCCAAAAGATAAAGGGCAATAGCCTAGGACAAACAATAATCTACAAAGCACATATAAAGCTAAAGATTAAGCAACACATACACCCCATTAAACAAGGAGGTGTGAACTCAAGAAAGATTAGCACTATTCTGTTAGTGTTACTGTTAAACGACAAGTACATCAATACATCTGTAGTGAAATTTAAGGACCAGATTTTATAAGTGGAAGAGGAAATACAAGTACATGTATTGTTTTTCCAATCAATTAAATGCTTCCTCATGAAATATATTTTCAATTTACCAAATATGTATAATAGCCTTGAGAAAACCGTATCATTAAGTGGCATAGGCCAAATAAATAAGGGGCTGTCGTGGTCGTGATCGTATGGTAGTTGGATTGACATCTACCTTTAGTAAAGGCTTTACAATCAGTGCCTCTCACCACTAAAGTTGTGAGTTCGAACCCCATTCATGGCGAGGTTTACTCAATACAACATTATGTGATAAAGTTTGTTAGTGACTTGCGACAGGTTGGTGGTTTTCTCCGGGTACTCCAGTTTCCTCTACCAATAAAACTGACTGCCACGATATACCTGAAATATTGTTGAAAGTGGCGTTAACCGCCATAAACCAAACCAAATAAATAAGTATGCATGTTTTTGTTAAATTTCTTTTGCCGAGAGTTTATAAGGGTATATGAATCCGTAACTTCTGCCAGGCTTATTATTACTCATGTGTATAAAAAGGTGCATTTATGTAAACGTATTTTTGTTTCACCTAATGTTTGTTCCTTTGGATACTTTATTAAAAACAACTCCATAATATTCTTATATTCTATTCTTATTATTCCATTAGGAATAAATCTTGTGTATTTTTTTACTGTTCCAATCGGTCCTCATGATGAGAACCAGTCCTCCAGCCAAAGACCAGTAAAACTTTGTACAGACCAGTACATTTTTCAGTTATTTTTGTAAGAACTATGAAAATAAATTCAAGGATTTGATTTGGACCAGTGAATTCAAATTTTCATATACAGTTTTGTGGAATAGATATTATTAAATGTTTGTTACAGTTGATACAAATGATATGGCAGAAATTCTATCTCATCACAATTTCCTTTTTTCAAACATAAAACTGCTGTTCTAGAACATTTTTTTTTTACTTTTAATGTGAGTGAAATTGTTGAAGCAAATCATTCTTATACACCCCATTTTTAAATATAAAAAGATGTATTAAACAAATTTTTCTTACCTTTCTTTTTGAAGAATAATGTTAATTCAATGGACTTAATTGTTTTTGTATGAAAGCACAGGATCATCCTTCAGGATGTTGAGAAATTTTCAACAGTGACCAAGGATTTATAATATATCCTCACGGTATATGTTTTCGTCTGTCATATGTTTTCGTCTCATCCATTTTATTTTGATTTACACAGCGCACGTGTTATTTTTTACCTGTCTTCCGGTTTCTATTTCTAGATAGTAAACAGGATGGCAACGTGACGTCTGTCAAAAATGTTTAAGATTGCTTTTAAAGACACAAGTACCAAAAATAGTGAACTTACCTACTGAACCATACTTTCGTAATGCCAAAAAATTACTTCATTTATAAAGTAGCTGGAAAAAAATCCTGAAAGGCTACATAAAATTTAACTATGTCGTCTGCATCTCAGACACCTGCTCTACCTGTCGTGTGATTGTCGTGGTGTCACTTATCGTACTTGTAAACAAAAGAGCTGACTGAAATGTGCCGATTTCTTATATAAAATGCACGTCACCAGCAGTGCATTTTGGTTTCAGCACTAAAAAAAACAACAAAAGTGAACACAATTTTGAAAGTGGTCATTTTCAAACATTCTGTTATTTTATTTAGATGTAGTATGATTTATAGATGGCCAGAACCATGAAATTTTAAAACCAGCCATTTACGGATTTTATATTCGTTTCCATCCCGTATATCGGCCCTGTTTTTACTTAAGACGAAAACATGTGACGCCATTTTCTGACAGCAGAAGTTGACAGATAATCGAGAGTATATATTAAAATACAAGAATGGCTTTTCAAACAATCTTATGTACAAAGAAATATTTAACTAGCCATTCTTTGATAATTCCAATCGTCATATGAATTAAGGGTTAACACTGTCAATCGCCAGATCGGAAAATCGATAATACGCCGAAAACCCATAACAGGAGGATAAATCCTTGTTAAAACTAAAAGTTTATTATTAATAAAATTACATAATATTAAATAAAAATATGCACAGTAGTATATTTAACTAATTAAAAATAATTACTTCTAATGTAAAAATCACTTTGGAAGAATATATACAAATTATTCTCAATCAATAAAAATATCTAACAACTTTCATTAGACTTTTTTAACTTTTAAGACAAAAGAGTTTCAAATTCTTTTAAAAATCCTTTTTTTTTTAAATCAACCAACGTTTTCTATCAAAAATAATTTGTTATTAAATAAGAACATTATTTATCATTCTTTTTCATTTTCCAAAGTAAATCTACAGACGTTTTGAATAAATTTTCTTACATTTAAATATGAATTTCAGTTTTGAAGCAATTTTTGTGCAACTGCCATTTACGCATGTCTTTTACAGAACGACAACCAATGCCGAGATTCGTAATAAATATAATACAAATACAATTATTAAAATATTTCCGTGAATATTATCTTTTCTTTCATAAAAAATGAACATCGATTTTTACTATCGAGATAAAAATAAATTACTAGAAAAACCATCCTAAAAATATCAGCCAATCAAATCGTTTGTACAATACATTAATTGAAGATGGCGCCTTGTGAAGAAGTTGCCGCTATATGTGGCTGTGACAAATCAACAGAAAAAAGTCGTATTTAAAACAATTACTTTGGATAAAATTGACGATTCTCGATATCAACAACATGTGGGAAAACGAAACGTATCAGTAAGTGCTGTTGCCATGCGTTCAACATTGAAAACGTGATTTTAAATGTACCTTGACAGGTAGGGAGAATGTCAAACATGACAAATCATCAAGTGCATGTAAGCAAATCGAACAATTTAACCTAATTAACTTCATATATTCAATGTCTTTAGTTTTTACATCACTGTCTATTCACAAATAACACAATACATCATAATAAAAATGTAGCCCGGGGTTCTATGGTACCGCGGTACCTATGTTTAACGTCTGTGTAACGTAACTAGTTTTCGGAATTAATCCAAAAATGTTATATTTTATTCCCNGGTATAGAAACCTATTTTCCACTACAATTCATTTTATTCTTTGAATTTGTTTAAAAATACGTCGCCACTTTTCCCTATGACAACGCCGATGTACCTCCTAGAAATGGTTTCCTATGATATCGCGGTAATTGCAAAATTAATGTTATGGGACACAATGTTTGACAAATCAAGACATCGTTTATACTAAATCAAGGTGAATATCTGGCAAACTTATACCATAAAGAAAATCTTGATAATTTATCACATTTAATAAATAATGCGTACAGTAAAGTTTCTTTGAAATAACAAATGATGAAATGTAACGAAGATGAGTCAATTTGATGTAACATTATGTTGGTTAATAATATGTTTTCATTAATATTAATGATAATAATTTAGTATTTATATGGCTAATGAGTAATGAAGACAATACTGTTTGTAGAAAAATAGCAAAATATATAAATATGTGCTTTCAACTCAGAAACAGGGTTATTTAACAGGCATAATTTGTGATTTGTTTGTTTAATTGTGTTTATCTCCCTTATAACACATGAATTATAATTATAATCATTATTGGACTGTGGTTGTCCCCCTTGATATTAGCTATATATTGCTCTGAAATTAATTAATAATATGTCTTTTTTTTTTCTTTTTTTTTTTTGTATATTACAACTTAATTGTTTTTATGTAAACATGTTCAATTCTGAACTTTCTTAATAAAGAATTTGTTTGTTTGTTTATGTTTTCATAGCTTAATTTTTCCATTAACTTTGTCTGTCTAGAGAGTAACTAAAAATAGCACCAAAAATCCCAAATCGGGTTGAAATGGAACGTAAACAAACGGACGACATTTCGAAAAAAAATAGCAGACGAATTATGACAACTATGGCTTAATTATTGGACATTTTACAAAGCATGGTATCAGGGTAAAATAAAAATGTCCGCTATTTCTAAGGAAAAGATAACAATACGTGTACTTACAAAAATTCAAGACATTTGGACTGAATGACCAGACGTTCCGATAAATGTGACTGTTGTGTTTATGAATATATAAATAGAAAAACCGGCGGGTGGCGCTGCAGTGCATAGGAACAGACAAAATAAATACTGCGGTATCATAGAACCCGCGGTACCATAGGAAGGGAGGATATGGAGTGCAGTTTTTATGTCAAAAACCCATTTGTTTCAATATTACAGGAAGAAATTTAGATAAAAAAAAATGAACTAAAGCACAGGAATCGGAAATTTTATGAATATGATGAGAAATACCTCATATGGGTAGTGAAACGAACAGGAATGCAACACCGTTTTGGAGAAATCGGCTATGGCTCTTTAAACCTCCGAAAAATTAATAAAAATTGTCAACACTCTAACCAAATAACATTTTCCTGCAATTATATGTCATTGTTCACTTCTCTAATCCTGTCATTACCCAATTTTATTGTCTCAGTTGACATTTCCACCACAGTCGCTTGAATTTCAATGATTTAAATAAAGAAAGAGTAAAAAAAATATTGTATATATATATAAAGTGTATAGGGGAAGTTATGAAATGCATTTTTGCGCCTAAATGTAAACAATCGTCATTAGGCCTAAACGGACGCAAAATGATACGCTTCGTGGATATTTTTCTACTCTGGACATGTTTTTTTATACATCCGTATTGTAAGAACCTTCATTCCGAGCATTTTTCAAACGTATGGACCATTTTTTCACTGACGTTCAGCATCTGAGTTTGTTACAGTCGTGGTACTCTTCAGCAAGTGGATGAGAAATACTATTTCAAGCATCTGTAAAATCATAAATTTAGCGGTAATCACTTCATATGAATTTTAATCGATTAATTAGATCATTTGAGAAATTTAGAAAGCATATATTTGACTGTTCAACGTTTCGCTTGTACGAATAATAAGGGGAGATAATCTACAAAGTTGAAATGGCGCAAAATATAAAAATGACACCAAATTTCGATGATGACGTTTTGTAGCTTGTTTCATGGTAAGAAAAACACAGCAAAACCTTGCTTCTGCATACATTTTAAGTAGGGGTACACAACTTTATCTATGTGCTAGATATTTTGAGTTCCTTCATGTCTTGTCCTGATCCGGAAAATTGCCGTTGTTGACTCGAAATTAGAAAACTTTTCATTCACTGCTGAAGAGTACCACTGTAACAAACTCAGATGCTGAACGTCAGTGAAAAAATTGCCCATACGTTTGTAAAATGCTCGGAATGAAGGTTCTTACAATACGGATGTATAAAAAAACATGTCCAGAGTAGAAAAATATCCACAAAGCGTATCACTTTGCATCCGTTTAGGCCTAATGACGATTGTTTACATTTTGGTGCAAAATTGCATTTCATAACTTCCCCTATATACTATATATATATATATAATATTTTTTTTACTCTTTCTTTATTTTAATCATTGAAATTCAAGCGACTGTGGTTCCACTTTACCAAGAAGCCATTGTGTGACGTCACATTGACTACGGAACAAACTCGATAAAACCAAAAAGTATATACTGTTTAAGACATCAAAAAATTTAAATGTTCCAGTTTTGTGGCGTATTTATTTATTTTCATCAACTGAGGGGGTCAACGACACCTATAATTACCGTTGACTATTTTCAATGGTAAATTTTCGTAACAATAAAGGGAGAGAATGTGACGTCACGCAATGGCTTCTCGGTAAAGAGGAACTGTCAACTGAGACGATAACATTGGGTAATGACAGGATTAGAGAAGAGAACAATGACATATAATTGCAGGAAAATGTTATTTGGTTAGAGTGTTGACAATTATTATTAATTTTTCGGAGGTTTAAAGAGCCAGAGCCGATTTCTCCAAAACGGCGTTGCATTCCTGTTGTTTCACTCACTACGTTCGTGAAACTTCACTACCCATATGACGTGTTTCTCATCATATTGATAAAATTTCCGATTCCTGTGACTAAAGCTTGAAAACAGAATACAAAGAACATCATCTCTTATAAACGTTGAACTTTATATGTCAAAAATTAAATAAGATAGGATTCTAGAAAAAGTTTTCTTTTACCAGATGAGGGTGTTGTTTTGTGCAGATTTAGTTGTGGGGACATGTACAAAAATGTAACCAGGACCCTCCTAACAGCATTATACATTTGTATGCCTCCAGGCGCAGCACATTTGTTGCAGTGCGAATCACCACTAATGTACTCACACAGAGTTGTACTCGATACAACATTATGTGTTAAAATTTGTCAGTGATTGGTACACCGGTTTCCTTCACCCATAAAACTGACCACAACAATATAACTGAAATATTGTTGAAAGTGACGTTAATCACCATGAACCAACCAACCTTAGGAGAGGATGGGTTGAGTTAAGCCAATGATTGAATTTAGGAGGGCTTATGTCTTATTTACGTTATTTGTGTTTGTTTGCATACAAAAAATGTATAGTGGTGTCCAACACATATTGTTTTATGTTTTTGTTTTGTACCCTTATGTTGCTATTTTCTCTGGATTGTCCATTATTAGCTCACCTGGCCAAAGGCCAAGTGAGCTTTTGCCATCACTTGGCGTCCGTCGTACGTCGTAAACTTTTTAAAAAATCTTCTCCTTTGAAACTACCAGACCAATTGGAAACAAACTTTGTCTGAATCGTCACTAGGGCAGTGTGTGAAACTAAATTTTGTGGTATCATAGACCAATGTCTATTTTACATAGACCTCACTGTAAATTATATATACAAAATTTTGAATTTTTGACATAGACCAGCTTGATTTTACATAGACATTGTCTATAGGTCTACCGCTAATTTCGCACACTGCTAGGGTATCTAGTTTCAAAATTGTGTCCGGTGAAGCTGTGCACCAATCAACATGGCCGCTGTTACTAAAAATAGAACATATGGTAAAATTGCACGTTTTTGGTAATAACTCAAAAACCGTTAATAATATCAGAAATCTGACATCGGATAAAAATGATCAGCACGGCAAGATCTAACTACCCTGAAATTTTGAAGAAAATCTGATTACCCATCTTAGAGTTATTGCCCTTTTTCATCAAATTTTCAAAATTTGACTACTTTTTGCTCTTTATTTCAAAAACTATAAGAGATAGATGATAAGTTGAAACAGCAAAAATGTTTAGCATGTCAAGATCTACCTACCCTGAAATTATGAAGAATATCTGGTTACCCATCTTGGAGTTATTGCCCTTTTTCATCAAATTTTCAAAATTTGACTACTTTTTGCTCTTTATTTCAAAAACTATAAGAAATAGATGATAAGTTGAAACAGCAAAAATGTTTAGCATGTCAAGATCTACCTGCCCTGCAACTCTGAAGAAAATTTGAGTACCCATCTTGGAGTTATTGCCCTTTTTTCATCAAATTTAGAAAATTTTAATACTTTTCATTTTTTATTTCAAAAACTATAAGAGATAGATGATAAGTTTGAACTGCATAAATGTACAGCATGTCACGATCTACCTACCCTGCAATTTTGAAGAAAATCTAATTACCCATCTTGGAGTTATTGCCCTTTTTAGCTCACCTGACCCGAAGGGTCATGTGAGCTATTGCCAGCACTTGGCGTCTGTTGTCCGTCGTAAACTTTTTCAAAAATCTTCTCCTCTGAAAGTACTAGACCAATTGAAACCAAACTTGGTTTGAATCATCACTAGGGTGTCTAGTTTAAAAATTGTGTCCGGTGATGCCGTGCACCAACCAACATGGCCGCTGTTACTAAAAATAGAACATATGGTAAAATTGCAGGTTTTTGGGTAATAACTCAAAAACCGTTAATAATATCAAAAATCTGACATGGGATAAAAATGATCAGCACAGCAAGATCTACATACCCTGCAATTTTGAAGTAAATCTGATGACCCATCTTGGAGTTATTGCCCTTCTTTCATCAAATTTGTTAAATTTTAATACTTTTCGTCTTATATTTCAAAAACTATAAGAGATAGATGTTAAGTTTAAATTGCAAAAATGTGCAGCATGTCAAGATCTACCTGCTCTGCAATTTTGAAATAAATCCCAGGATCCATTTTGGAGTTATTGCCCTTTTTTTCATCAAATTTTCACAATTTTAATACTTTTCGTTTTTTATTTCAAAAACTATAAGAGATAGATGTTAAGATTAAATTGCAAAAATGTGCAACATGTCAAGATCTACCTACCCTGCAATTTTGAAGTAAATTCCAT
>MJUT01035249.1:95485-114768 GCA_002080005.1 Gigantidas platifrons
GCCAAGCTAAAAATAGAAAAAAGGGGGGATGAAATTTTAATTGTCCATTGCTCCTTTAGTATAAGTCAAAATGGGTTCAAATTTTAACTGCAACTACATGGCAAGGAGTAATTTATATATATTCCATTTTTTTCTGTGAAATTTTTCTTTCAGCCGATTTATACCGATTATGCAATTTAGTCATATTTTGATAAAAGATCATATTTAAATTTTCTCCTCTGAAACCGCTGAACCAAATTAAACCAAACCTGGCAGGAATGGTCCCTTTCAAAATTGTGTCTGACAGTCGCGCCCTCCATTCAAGATGGCTGCTGTTACTGAAAATAGAAATTTCTTCAATTGTCCATTGCTGCTTTAGTACAAGTCAAAATGAGCTCAAATTTTAACTGCAGCTACATGGCATGGAGTAGTGTAACATTTATTCTGGGTTTTTCTGTGAAATTTTTCTTTCAGCCGATTTATACCGATTATGCAAATTAGGCATATTTTGATAAAAGATCACATTTAAATCTTATTCTCTGAAACCGTTGAACCAAATTAAACCAAACCTGGCAGGGATGGTCCCTGGTGGGTCACCTTGGTGGAATGGTCCTTGGATGGTCCCCTTCCAAAATTGTGTCCGGTGATCCCGACTTCCAATAAAAATTAAAATAGAAAAAAGGGGGGATGAAATTAAAAAAAAATCTTCTCCTCTGAAACTACTGAGCCAATCTCAACCAAACTTTGCTGAAATGATCCTTGGGTGGTCCCCTTCCAAAATTGTGTCCGGCATTTCAGACCTCCGACCAAGATGGCCACCACAGCCGAACTTAATTTAACATAGGACCCTATGGGAAATTCCCATCAAAATCTTCTTGTCTGAAACCATTTGCTCAATAAGAACTAAATTTTGATGAAATAGTCATTGGATGGTTTTCTTCCAAAAATGTGTCCGGCAGTTCGGTCCTTCGAACAAGATGGCCCCCACAGCCGAACTTAGCTTAATATACATGTACATGTAGGACCCTATGGGGAATTCACATAAAAATCTTCTTGTCTGGAACCAGTTGCTCAATTTGAACGAAACTTTGATAACATATTCATTGGATGGTCCTCTTCCAAAATTGTATCTGGTGGTCCCGCCCCCTGACCAAGATGGCTGCACAGTTGAACTTAGTTTAACATAGGACCCTATGGGAAATTCACATAAAAACCATTTTGTCTGGAACCAGTAGCTCAATTAGAACCAAACCCTGATGGAATAGTCATTCGATGGTCTTTTTCCAAAATTGTGTCCAGCAGTCACACACTCCCACCAAGATGGCCACCACAGTGCAGTTGCATTGTTATTGAAAGCAGCTTTGATCCAGGTGAGCGATTACAGGCTCCTGGGAGCCTCTGGTTTATTAAACTAGTTTATTTTGTTTGGTAACACTTTTATTATTGTTAAAAATAATTATTGTGAACTAATACATGGTACATTTTTAGTGGAGTGTCAGTAGAATCACTGAAATGGATACATTAGGTATACAGGATTGTCAATTTAATTACGTTAAATTTTCATTTTCATTTTAAGCAGTGAGTAACTGCTTGTTTTTTAACGCCACATGAGCAATTTTTCATCCATCATGGCGAGAATAAAGTTATATTTTGATGAAATGATGATGATGTGCGTTTTGTTCTAGACTGACATGATCAGATAGATGTTTATAGTTCTATCTCACTGAAACAACATGTCTCTCTACTCTCATACATTATCCTGACTTCGAGCCAATCAGTCATTTCTCTTACTCCTTTATGTACATGCCTACCGGAGAAAAGAAGCAGCTAAGCTGCAAATACAAAGTGATAGTATTTGGTTTGACCCAATCAAGGCTGTATCAACGATCTACAGAACATGATAACCATTACACTATTGATGTGTTTCATTTTTATTTGACAACACTGCAATGATTGCGCAACATACTTTGTTATAATATTCTGATGTCTACATGTATTTGTTTCACCTAAATATACAGTCAAACCTGTATTAAGAGGTCACCTTTGGGACCAAGAAAAAGTGGCCTTAAAAGACAGATGAGCTAGCACTCTTAAAAGAGGTTGAATTCATATAACATTTTCTATGAATGGACAAGAAAAAGGTGACCTTTAGTTTTAATAGACAGGTGACTGTTTAATAGAGGTGACTGCATGGGCAGGTTTGACTACTTTGTTATTCTGATGTCGGCATGTGACCCTGTTGTCTCACCTAAATATATTTTGTTGTCAAATGAAAATGAAACCTTCTATAATAACTGTTGTAATTTTATCACCTGAAATCAAAATTGAAAAGGATTCAGACTTTCAGTTTTTATTTTTATTTTTTCTTCTTGTGAACAAAGGGAGATAATTCCAACTTTTTATTAAAATTATAATCATTGATAAAGAAAATGTTTCGTTACTGCATAAAATACTTTTGCACAGTTCGAAACTTGTACACAGAATGGATTTCATATAAGGTCAAAGGACTGTCAATTATTATTTTTTTTAGAATAAACAATTTCAGGTATTTAAACATTTGACACGAATATTCTTATCCCAGTGTGGGCTTTCACTTCCTGAACTTTGACAACCAACGAATCCTGTTTTCCATGCATCTTTGATTGACACTAAGTCTTCAGATGTATAAAATTTTAACAAAGTTTTGAAGACACCTCCATTGGGCAAAAGCAAATGAAATCTGTCTTCTGTGCGAGTGTTAGCTTTGAAATATTTCAAATGCACTTGTGTATAATTTCCGTGGTCATTGAAGCACTCTCCTAATTCTGTATAACGTGCATTGTATTTGACATCGCCCATGAAAAGATGGCTGGATTGTTTGATGAAATTGAAATAAAGGACGTATTCTGCTGTTGAATCGGTAGGATGAAATAATTTTGAACACTGATTAGATTGTGAAACAAACCAGCCATTCGTTTCATTATAGCACTCAGTCCTCAAGGACTGTGTTTGTATATTTCCATAATCACGTGTAAGAGAAGTTTGAATTTGTATTTTCATATTACCATTCTTTTTAAATTTGATCTTTTGTGCTGGATATGGGCTTTTTTCTAGATCTGTAAGATCAATTAATTTTATCCACTCGTCTCGAACATACATTTGATCTTGGCCATTACGTAACTGGTTAGCATTTAGGTAAATTCCAACATGAGGATAATATTTCGAAGTATCTCGCTGTGTCAGTACAAATTCTTTGGGTTCTTGAAACGTGATTACATCTCCATCTCGTAGAACGTGCGAAAAAGCAAAGACGAGAGCCGAGCCTAATATTGAAAGAATTAAACCTAGCATTAATAATCCAGAGCAGCATTTGAACGTTTTTCTGTTTTTATAATCGCCACGTCTTTTACGCAAGCAGTATCTTATTACACTGATGAGTAATCTACCAACGCAGCCGATAATAACGATGGAGGCTTTCACTATTTGATAGATACTGACGCCTTCTTCCCGACAACCTGCAATTATCACACTTATTGATATTTGCGGTATTTCCTCAAACCACACAGTGAATGCAGACAGGTAATCCACATCTATCCACGCTTTTTCATCTGGCCGAAATATTTCTCGTCCAAAATTTATTATTTCCACCAAAAATGTCACAACACCAGCGCACGAAAATCCCAACAATATGTAGAGAAGAGTTGTATCGATTGGTCCGAAAACTAATCCTTTTTCTTGCAGGCGCATATCATTATAAAATAACCAATCACTTAACAAGTCGGCGAAGTCAACTGCAAATATTACTAGAAATACCAACACTTGTATACAAAAGTTTCTTTTAAGATTGTACATACAGCCCATCTTTGTTTCTGAAAAAGAGAATGAAAAATTTGGATGACTTTACAACATTGCATGCACAGTCAAATCTAGGTTACTTAAATGTCTTGCAGTAATAACTTGTAAAAATACCTAAGAATAAATCCTCTGTACCAGAGATGATTTATTTAATACAGATATAAGTTTGTCACAGGTCCGACCCTCTCCACAATGTAATTGTTCACTTTCAAAAGAATAGGTGCTGGTAGTCACGATATTATTAAAATTAACATATATAGAAAGGATCCTACCCTAATTAATACTACTTCAGTGTATATCTACATTGCTGTATATAGTGTAACCTAATGGCAGGGTGTTACTTCATTCTATCATAACGGTTATTATGTTTTACGCTCCTATAATAGTTAAATCATATTTTATCAAGTGCAAAAGCAGATTTTTATACATTGTAAGAATTTCCTGAGTTCGGTGCAATAGATAACAATGTTATTATTGGATGTCATTAAGGTACCCTTAATCGTAATGAGGGACCGTCATGATCGTATAGTAGTTGGATTTACAACATTCTGCAGTCAGTGCCTAACACCGCTAAAGTTGTGGGTTCTAACCCCATTTATGGTGAGGTGTACTCGATAGAACATTATGTGATTAAGTTTGTCACTGACTTGCGACAGGTCAGTGGTTTTCTCTGGGTACTCGGTTTCCTCCACCAATAAAACGGACCAGCACTATATAGCTGAAATATTGTTGAAAGTGGCGTTAAGCACAATTAACCTTACAAATGTACCTTAGCCTAATCAAAAGTGTGTGTAAATTCACTGGTTAATTACCTTTTTATCATGTTTTTGTCTTAAAAATCTTCTGAACAAAAATGTTTTTGGCACACTTACCTTATTTGACCTGTCTGTCCAATTAATTTTTTTATTTCCACCTGTATGTTGTATCTTTGAGGTAAAATTCACTGTAAATGTGGTAAGGAAACTCACTGTAATTGTATATAGCTATGGATTAAACTCGCATGGAAATAAGGGGGGAAAAAGATACTCCATTTTTAAAATTATTGATGCAAAAATGCTGCATATTTTCAATAGTATTGGTGCACCATCATTTATACCTACGAATCTTAATCCTAATGTTATTGCATACCAATATGCTTGAAAATGCAAGAATGTGTGAAAAATATTGATTAGGTATATCAAATTTGCTATTGGTAATCGTTAAAACACAATTTGGATGTGAAGCTAGATTTAATCTGAGTTTTCTGATTAGCTTAATTCATGGTGTATCCATGTAGAAAAAAATAACATTTTTTCTCTGCTATCTCCTAATGAACCATTTTTGAGGATGGGAATGGGGGTATCTTCAAACAAACCATTTTTGAGGATGGGAATGGGGGTATCTTCAAACTAATTAACCATTTTTGAGGATGGGAATGGGGGTATCTTCAAACTAATTAACCATTTTTGAGTGAGTGTGATTTTGTGAACAAGTTCATTTTCAATGAGATGATGATGAGGTCCGCTTTGTACTAGACCAACACGCTGAGTTGGATTTTTATAGTGCTGAAACAACAGTCCGCAGGTAGATACAATGTATGTTGCTCCACTCAGACACGTTATTCTGATTCCGAGCCAACCAGTCTTTGCTCTTTCTCCATAATGCTGTGCGCTTAGCGGAGAAACAACAATTTATACCAATTTTATAGTCTTTGGTTTGACCTGACCAAGGCTCGAACCCACATTCTACTGCACTCGGGGCGAGCAAGCTAACCATTATGCCACAGATGCAGTACCATTTTTGAGGATAGGTATTGGGGGCATCATGTAAAACTATTTTTGGGTAATTTTTTTGCTTAAAATTACAGTAATTATCAAATTTTCTTTCAATTTGAGGCTGACATTAGCTAGAAAAAACAAAGTTTGACAAATTAAGACAATAATTTTAGGTCCATAACATGCTAATGGTAGTGAAAAAAGTCATCATGTTATCTTTTTAAATTCAAACAAGAAAATTAATGTGAATAACTGGATGTTAATTTATACTGTTTATTTTAATACAAAACATTTATTTTAGTACAAAAGATTTTTGATACAAGAAGTTTATTTTGATACTAAATATTAATTGCTATGGTCCCTTACCTTAATTTCTTGAAATTATTACTACTTTATATCAAAATATTAAAACGTGTACATTCCATCTCGGTAATCATTCTTACTAATAATGATAAATGACGTAAAATGAGGTTCCATAGGGTTATTTAGTGTCGCAAATTGGTCAAATATTACATATATTTGAGTGATCAGACTTACTAATTATGTTATATTAATGTACAAATGATCATATTGTTGGTTTTTATGGCTGGGAGGCATGTACAAAATGACCATGTCCAATAGGTGATATCATTGGGGCCGCCAGGGAAATGTGTTATACATAGGATAGACATGTCCACGTGATGACAAAGTTGTCATTTGGAGTCATTAAATATCATGTATGTGGGTTTCCTTCTTGTTGGTTTTTTTTTTTTTTTTATTAAGAAAGGATATATGCACATCATGTTACATGAACTTTAGAGACTATCCAACATCAAAAGAACATTTTTCGCTGAAATGATCTTTTCAATTTGTTGGCAAACTTTCAAAATTATTTCCAACTGTCCCATTTTCTATAAATTTTAGAAGTCAAATTGAAAACCTGGTAAGTGATTACACTACATGCTCCATGGAGCTTCTAGTATTCAATTGAATATAAAGAAACAAATTTTTAAAAAAGCTATTGTTTATGTATACATTGTATATTCTATGAAAACACTGTTTTAAGTTGCTGATCTCTGTCGATATCTTTAAGCTGTGAAGCCTGTCTAAACCAAACCTTGAATAAACCGGAAACTTGTAATCAATCAGACTTTGAATAAAGTCCCATTATAGGAAATCTTTGTTAATTTTTACATGTATTAACCGATTGATTACCTGTCTATTCCAAAAACAAAAGTTTGTCCCAAGGAGGTATGGATTACTAAACCGAACCCTGAATAAACCAGAATTCTATGAATAAAGTCCAGGACCTGATGCCACAAAACTTTTTCTTTGCTGAGTAAACTTTTTTTGCTCAAATCTGTGTTCTCAGCCAATCAAATATGAGTATTTCCTTATTTGAGAATATTCTCAGACTTAAGTAAATTCTCAAGTTTTGTGGTGCCGGGGCCCAATGTAGGAAAACTTTTTAAATTTTTACCTGTCTATTCCAAACACAAAAGTTTGATCCTTATGAGGTTCAATTTAGACTTTAGTAGCTTAATACTTTGATTTGTGCTTGAAGTGACGTCATAGCAAAAGGTGATATACAGTCAGTGACAGTGTAAAACAAAAAATTATAGTTAATACATTTTGGTTGCTCAATTAGCACAGCTGCAGGATAATTATTTACAGCTATGTAATACCTTACTTTATTATTAATTAAGGGGCTGATACAACTTTTATGTGATCATATTTGTCAGTGACTTGCGGTAGGTCGTTGGTTTTCTCCCCGTACTACGGTTTACCTCCACCAATAAAATTAACTGCCACAATATAACTGAAATATTGTTGAAAGTGGCATTAAACATCATAAACCAACCATACCACACCATTATTTAATAATGTGGTCTGAATTTCTTGGAAGTACAGTATTCCCCCCCCTCTTATAAGGCCACCTGTTCTGCAATGAATAAGTGTCCTGATATGAGAGGTGGTCTTAGATGGGAGTGTCCTTACAAGAAGGGAATTACGGTGCTTACAATTATCCAGAAATAGATAACCCCACATGAACATCATACCTATATCTTTACGTCATGGTAGAAATTATGTCTATATTTGTAAAGCTACATGTACATTAAGTAGAAGTTATGTTTTAATATGTACATTTTTTTTGTAAGGCCACAAGCATAAATGAATACAACTTTTCTTTTTGTAAGTCACCAGTATTTTTATTTCACAAATTTTATGTGACCTTTTTATATATTGAATTTAAACTTATTTCTTGGAAGTTGAAGATATTTGTTTCCATGTGATCCGGTTTCCTCCATCAATAACACTGACTCGCCACGATATTACTGAAATATTGTCAAAAGTGATGTTAAATTCTCATAATCCTTCTTAAACCATAGAAATTACAGGTGAAATAATGGAAAATATATTTAGGTAAATAATGTCTTTAATTGCCTATATACTTTTCACTGTTAAGTATATTTTGACTTTTATCAAGCTGACATTATACTGAGAACAAATATCATAATGCTGCTGGCCTTTTATAGCTATGGAAACTACACTGACAAAAGCATTTACTGTCAAATAAATGTGGATTATCTCCCTTTCATAGCAATGCTAAAATGTGTGCTTAGATTCTTTGAATGGTATTCAAATGAATATACATGTATAAACATGAGTTAGGGGTTAGGGTGTTTAATGCCACTTTCAACAATATTTCAGTTATATCGTGGCGGTCAATTTTATTGGTGGAGGAAACTGGAGTACCTTGAAAAAACCACCGACCTGTCGTAAGTCACAGTAACAATCGTTAATATATTTGTAACCTCATTTTACAGTTGTATTTTAACATGTCATTCAAGCTTGACAATTAATATATTTCTATTTTAGCTGAAGAATTGCAGAAGAAGGCACTAGAACGTTTTAATACAGCTAAGGTAAGGTGGCAAGAATTTGTATCATGTTATATATTCTGGACTAAATATGTTTGGATTACAGGCCTATTCAGTCTAAAGGTTTATTTTGGACTTAAGAGGTCTATTTGGTATAAAGGCTCTTTTTGAACTAGAGGTCTATTTGGTCTAAAGGCTCTTTTTGGACTAGAAGGTCTAATTGGTATAAAGGCTCTTTTTGGACTAGAGGTCTATTTGGTCTAAAGGCTCTTTTTGGACTAGAAGGTCTATTTGGTATAAAGGCTCTTTTTGGACTGGAAGGTCTGTTTGGTCTAAAGGTTCTTTTTTGGACTAGAAGGTCTATTTGGTCTAAAGATTCTTTTTTGACTAGATGTCTATTTGCTCTAAAGGTTCTTTTTGGACTAGAGGTCTATTTGAATTAGAAGGTCTATTTGATCTAGAGGTTGTAAAAGTGACATTGGAAGGTAACACCTATTCACTTACAACCAGAAAAGGACATCATTGCAATGTCTTTTTTGTGTTCAGTGAGTTCAATTAAGATGAGAGGTGATTGTTCGTTTTGTATAACATTGATGGAATTGATTAAGCCCTTAGCCAAATGAACTGAAACTTGGTAGAAAGCATCTATTGAAGGTCCTCTATAAAGATTGCTCATTGTGTCCCGATCCGTTAACAAACATGGCCGCCACAGGCAATTCTTATTTCTGATTGGCCGATTTTTAAAAATCTTCTCTGAAACTGCTTGGCCAAATGAACCGTAACTAGGTAGGAAGCATCTATGGAAGGTCCTCTCTGAAGATTGCACATTTTGCCCCAATCCATTAACAAACATGACCGTCGCAGGCAATTCTTGTTTTTGATGATTGGTCGATTTTTAAAAATCTTCTCTGAAACTGTTTGGCCAAATGAACCGTAACTAGGTAGGAAGCATCTATGGAAGGTCCTCTCTGAAGATTGCACATTTTGCCCCAATCCATTAACAAACATGACGGTCACAGGCAATTCTTGTTTTTGATGATTGGTTGATTTCTAAAAATCTTCTCTGAAACTGCGTAACCAAATGAACCGAAGCTTGGTGGGAAGCACCTATGAAAGGTGAACGACACAGGCTCAGTTGGCTGAGCCTCCAGGTTTCTATTTCTGTTGAGGATTGTTAAATCAGATTTGTTTAAGATTAAAATGAAGGTGCAGTTAAACAATCGTGCATCAGTGCACTCCTCTTTACAGCAAAAACTTGTCTCATACAACCTTAATTTTGTTTGGTCAGCTTGCTGAACCTGTAAAAAATACTTTTATGTAATTCAGGTTTTTATGAAGATGCTTCAGACATTCCAAACTGGAAAAGGGTTGAGATAATTGGAGTTACTTCCCTTTTGATGTGTTTTTGTAAGGCAAAATAGTGTCCTATGAAATTGTGTCCTGTTGTGCTATATTTCAAATGAAAAACCTTAAATGGACTGAAAGAAGTCATCACTGCGCTTTATTCCATCCTCGGACTTTATCATAGGAGTCAATTGTAAAAGAGGACAGTATTTCACGGCAGACACTATTTAATGACACATTTTCTTCTTTATTTTTTAGGCATCACAGTTACTCCCCTTTCGATGTATTTATTTCTTTACATTGTAGGCATCACAGCCAGAAACATTAGTATCAGGTTCCGATGATTTTACCTTATATTTATGGAACCCAGAAGAAGAAAAGAAACCAGTTTGTCGTATGACAGGGCACCAGCAGTTAATTAATGATGTCAGATTTTCTCCAGATACACGACTTATAGCCAGTGCATCGTTTGATAAATCTGTAAAATTATGGGATGGAAAGACAGGAAAGTAAGTCTTAGGTAACAACAAACTGGTGGCTACTTAGTTTTGGAAGACCAGAATGGGTGAGTGTGAGCTTGTGCCAGCAGATGCCGCTTACATTTCACATTTTAATATTCTCTGAAACCACAAGACTATTTTAAACCAAAGTTGACTATTATTGTCCCTTTTCAAAAAATATATCAACCTTTTTTCCAAGATGGCTGTTGTTTCTTAATAACAGGAAATTCTTTAAATGGCTCATACATTTGTACTTCTACATTTCATGCTGTAAATGAGCTGAACTGTATTTACTGGATAATTAGTCATTTAACAAATTTCAGGGGGTTTCTGTTTTTGTTTTTATACGGCCGTCTCAAGACGGGCCGTATTATGTGATTGGGTGCGGTGGGCGGCGGGTGGGCATCCACACAGGTTTCCGCACGATAACTTTAATTCTGTATATTGGATCTTTACCGAACTTGACCACATGATTCCCCTATGGAAGAGTAAGAATCTTATTTATTTTGGGGTCATTTGGTCAAAGGTCAAGGTCACTTACTATAAATATAATTTTTGACAACAGGATCGTTTCCGCACGATAACTTTAGTTCTGTATATTGGATATTTACCAAACGTGGCCACATGATTCCCCTGTGGAAGGGGAATAACCCTATATATTTTGGGGTCATTAGGTCAAAGGTCAAGGTCACCGTTACTTTAAATAGAATTTTTGACAACAAGGTCGTTTCTGCACGATAACTTTAGTTCTGTATATTGGATCTTTACCAAACGTGGCCACATGATTCCCCTGTGGAAGGGGAATAACCCTATTTATTTTGGGGTCATTAGGTCAAAGGTCAATGTCACCATTACTGTAAATATAATTTTTGACAACAGGGTCGTTTCCGCACGATTACTTTAGTTCTGTATATTGGATCTTTACCAAACTTGACCACATGATTCCCCTGTGGAAGGGGAAGAACTCTATTTATTTTGGGGTCAAAGGTCAAGGTCACCGTTATTATAAATATAATTTTTGACAACAGGATCGTTTCTGCACGATAACTTTAGTTCTGTATATTGGATCTTTACCAAACTTGGCCACATGATTCCCCTATGGAAGGGGAAGAACCCTATTTATTTTGGGGTCATTAGGTCAAAGTCAAGGTCACCGTTACTATAAATAGAATTTATGACAACATGGTCGTTTCTGCACGATAACTTTAATTCTGTAGATTGGATCTTTGACCAACTTGGCCACATGATTCTTCTGTGGAAGGGGAAGAAACCTATTTATTTTGAGGTCATTAGGTCAAATGTCAAGGTCACTGTTACTATAAATATAATTTTTGACAACAGGATCGTTTTGTATAGACGGGCGTATTTTGTGATGCACACATTTCTTGTTTGTTTTGTTTTGTTTTTTAGTTATTTGGTTTGTATAATTTTATTTTGTTAAATTATGCAAATTAAACCCAATTTTGACAAAACCATTGTGCCAATTTAAACTAAAGAAGCAGTGATATTTCTTGGTGGACCCATATGAAAATTATATTTGATAGATCCAGCCTGTACCCAAAATGGCTTAAGTTGCAAAATGAATTCTCAAAGTGGCCAAAATGACCGCATGCCATGTTTTAAGTAGGGTGACGTTCGAGTTGCTGCTTTATGATGATTAGTTATGTGAAATGTATTTTATTTTATATTTTAATGTCATTCTTGAATGGGGCTGTTGTGGCCGTGATCGTATGGTAGATGGATTTATAACTACCTATGCAATCAGTGTCCATCATCACTAACGTTATGAGTTAGATTCCCACTCATGGCGAGGTGTACTCGATACAACATTATGTGATAAAGTTTGCCAGTGACTTGCAGCATGTCTGGTTTTCTCCGGGTACTCCAGTTTCCTCCACAAATAAAACTGACCACCACGATATAACTGAAATATTGTTGAGAGTGACGTTAAACACCATAAACCCAACCCATACTTTAAAGAAATATAGTTACCTCCCTTGTTTTTAATTACTGCACAAAAATTGATAATTATCTCCCTTGTTTATGATTATCTGCTTTCCATAATATACAATTATCTCCCTTGCTTATTATTGATAATTTCAAAATTTCTAAATAACTGTGTTTATTTATACTATAGTGCAATATTTTTTATGTTTTTCTTCAAAATAAGTGTGAAAAAACTGAAAACATTTGACATTTTTTTGTAAGATGTTTTGTTCAGTATCTATTACTTGACAAAGATTCTACATTATTTAGTTAGAATTCGATCAAAATTTTATCTGGATTTGCATGATAATTGTACAAATTATAAAAATGTGTTTGAGAAATGTTTTTTTTTTTAAATAAATTGAAAACCCAAAGGTGAAAGCATAATTGCAACTGTTATCCAGATTATGTGATTACAGCCATCTGGGAGTCGTGGTTTTAAATTTTTCATATACTGTCTGCCAAAGTGGATTCTTACCAAAGTTAGTACTTTTATGTTCTTTGAGATCATATTGTTATCATTTGTGAATCAGGAATCCTATTGCCATGTCTTATGGAGTATAATTGTCTTTTAGGTTTTTAGCTACATTACGAGGTCATGTGAACAGAGTTTATCAAGTAGCATGGTCAGCTGATAGCAGATTGTTGTGCAGTGGAAGTTCTGACTCCACGTTAAAAGTCTGGGACATTACAAAGAAGAAAATATTACAAGATTTACCGGGTCATGCTGATGAGGTATTTTAGATTATATGATGGTTACAAACTTTTAATGGAACTCTATTTTCTACTTTTTAGCTTACTTGGCCAAAGGCTGGGATAGTTCTTAGGTGGTCTCTTTACAAAATTATTGTCCGCCAACCTTAACATCCATACAAGATGGCCAAAACTGCCATACTTATTAAACTATAATGAAATGTAATCTTTTGCTTTATGCCAATAAGATGTTTAAAATATATCAAGGATTTTCTGTGAAATTTGATGTTGAAGATTTTTAGCCAAATAAATAAATAAGCTATATTTTAATAATAATAAAAAAGTAACTTAAATATTTTCTTATCTGAAACCATTTGGC
This sequence comes from Gigantidas platifrons, assembly GCA_002080005.1. Classification (NCBI taxonomy): domain Eukaryota; kingdom Metazoa; phylum Mollusca; class Bivalvia; order Mytilida; family Modiolidae; genus Gigantidas; species Gigantidas platifrons. The sequence goes on from MJUT01035249.1 coordinate 108,816, forward strand.
TAACTTAAACTATATTTGACTTGGATTGGTCTTATGTGGTTCCATTTCATAATTATTGCCTCCCTGCACCAAAGATGACCTGATAATCAGATGTCCAAAATGACCAAGACCATTATTGACAATAGCCAATATAGGCACTTTCTATCATCAAATGAGCTGAAATATTTACAAAAGTTCATCCAATAATTAACCAGTTTAAAACAATGATGGTGAGTATATACAGGGTCGTGGGAGACTCTGGGGTCCGTTGTTGAACTTGTGATTAAGCTAATCATATGATTAGCCATAATTACATAATTAATTCCTAATCACATAATCAGCTAATGCAATGATTAAATTTTGTTGCTGGTTTTTAAGTACTTGACATGATTTATTCTTATATTTTTTAGTCCCCTACCGACGAAGCCGAAGGGGACTATAGTTTTAGGTTCCGTCCGTCACATTAACATTTTAAGTTTTCCAAACTTTTTTTTACGTCCTTTGATATATTGACTTGATATTTGGTATGTGGCTATATCTAGATGAGTTACAATTTAAGTTCGAATTTCGTTCCGGTCGAATGATTTTTGGCTGAGTTANAATTTTCTTTCCAAAAAATTTTTGCTTTAGAACTTCATAAAACACCAAAAAACTGCAAAAATTGCTGAGCTGTTTTTCAAGCTGCTATCAACTCAGTGGCCATTTTTAAAAAACTGACTTGATATTTGGTATGTGGCTATATCTAGATGAGTTACAATTTAAGTTCGAATTTCGTTCCGGTCGAATGATTTTTGGCTGAGTTATGGCCCTTGAACTTGTATTTTTTTTTCAAATTTTAAGTTTTCCAGACTTTTTTTTTGACGTCCTTTGATATATTGACTTGATATTTAGTAGGTGGCTATATCTAGATGAGTTACAGTTTAGGTGCGAATTTCGTTCCGGTTGAATGATTTTTGGCTGAGTTATGGCCCTTAAACTTTTATTTTTTGTTCAAACTTTTAGTTGTCCGGACTTTTTTTGGACGTCCTATGAGATATTGATTTGATATTTGGTATATAGCTATATCTAGATTAGTTACAGTTTAAGTTTGAATTTCGTTCTGGTCGAATGATTTTTGGCTGAGTTATGGCCCTTGAACTTGTATTTTTTGTTTTCTATTTTAAGTTGTCCGGACTTTTTTTTACATCCTTCGATATACAATATGCACAGAGGCTTTTAGCAAGAAATCACCTAAGTCAGTGATTTTCGCAGTGAAATGGTGGTGATATGTCATAAAAACACCGTAAAATGTTGGTGAAATCATGGTGAAACTTTCACCGCGAAAATTTACAAATTAGGACCTAATTGTTGGTGACAACACCGTGGCGAAAATCATACGTGTATACACTTAAATGTAACTGCACTTCATGTATTCTTTTGTTTTTTGTTGCTTAGTTTTGTTTTTTTACTATTTCGTACTTTATATTTCAATTTGATACCGTTTTTTTTTTAGGGATGCCATCATGGCATACATTTTATTTATAGGATATATGAGGCTGAGCATGCATCTTGTTTTGCATATATTATCTAATCATTTATGTAGTAGTCCTACTGTATAAATCCTTGTCTAATCCCAACATTACAATTGGTTTACATCAGTGTTATTTTTTTTTCTCTAATGAGTTGATAATCACCTGTGTTTTATCAATGTACGGATGTGTCTATTTTTATGTAGTGCACACATGGAACTAGGTCACTAAAAGGTCAAATACACAGTTACCTGAGGGTTGATTTATAAACAAACCGAGAATGGTTGAAAAGAAAAAAAAATCGATGTAATTTTTTATCTAAAGCAAACATGCTTTTTCATATTTGTATTTGATACCGGTTTTTATACGGTTTTGCAAAACCGTATTTACTTGTGGCCATTTCGGCCATTTTTGTTTGTTTACATGACAACCGTCATGATCTTATCACCTGTCGAGACAGAGATGGCTCATCAAAATATAGATCTGGTGCTTGTTAGATAACACTACACTTTGAATGTTACTACTTTTGCAGATTTTAAGATAACTTATCGTGTCTCAAATGGTAAATGTTTAACTATGACAAATTGTCAGGATTAAAATGCCTATATTTATATTGTTTCTCTTGCTTGTATTATTACGCTAGTTTTCATTCATAAAAATATTCCGACAAGTAACGTAAATTAACGACTTGTCCTACATTCAATTTTACGATAAATCTAGTTGTGTATGTTCTGTTTTCATTTTTTTTGACATTGTATAATAATGCTTGATTTTTGTAGCGCTTTGAGTATCAATTATTGTGTAAATAAAGTATTTATGTCGTTTCCTTGTAATGGGATTCCCCTTATAAGCTCATTAATTATTTCCCGCCATATACGACCGAAGTACGACAGTAAACGAAATAGTTCACACTGATCGTGCGAAAATTTATGGAATCAGTTCTAATTAGTTTAATTTTGAGTACAGAATCAGCATAACAGAAATAATGAAAAATGTGGCATTGACGTAGGACGCTCTTTAAGCCTTTACAAAGATGCGAACAGTTACTGGCGTTGTAATTTAATCTATTATTTTCGCGTGGGTTTGTTGACAAACATTAATCAAAGGTAGAACATCATATGAAAAGTGCATGATGTAAGTAAGATCTAGCATAATTAAGGGGAGATAATTCGACTTATTGATGTTATTTTGTTGTTCTGTGTCGGTGACCTCAAAAGCTAATCACCTCTTAGGGAACGACCATTTAACTTGGAGGGGGGGGGGGGTTTCATAAAAAAAATATTCTGATTCCCAATGTTGCTGAAAAAAATATTCTGATTTTGGTGGAGGAAAAAAAATAATCTGATTCAGAGTTTTTGTCATATAACCTAATGTTACATTCTGGAAAAAAGTTTGCGCTTTGCGCGACAAAAAAAATAAATATTCTAACTCTCGTCTTGTCTGGAAAAAAAAATTTCTGAACGAAAAAAAACCCCATAACCTGCAAGTTAACCAAAGCTAGTACACCATATGAAAATGTGCATGAAGAAAAATAATCGCGGACCTGCATAATCAAGGGGGAGCTAATTGGACTTAAGGATACTTTCATGTTGACCTATGTAGATGACATTGTAAGAAAATCTACTCCTCAATGTCAATGAAACTTTAACCAAAGGAAGTAAATCCAATCAACCTGTGCATAATTATGGTATTGCATGAAGGAGGGATAATCAGACTTTGCTGCATTATGTTGTCAAATTGGGCCACAGAAGTATTCTTTTGTGGCGTAGCCACAGTACTAGTATTGCATTGGGCTTCATTTCAACATCAGGAGTCAAAATCTATACAAGTAAGACATAAGTTTCCTTGTAAAAAAGAAGCATCTCTTCAAGTTCTAGTCACATATGACATTGACCAATTAAATTATAGCTACCTTGATTTGGAAAGCATTAAATAATAAAGTCAGAAAAGGTAATAAAAACAGAAAATAGAATGGAGCTGAATGCAGTGACTTATAGGAGCAGTTTTAATTTGATTGGTCAATAGTGAACACATAAGCACTTGGACATGTTGGATATAGCCATAATAAAATATGTCAAATACTGTGATGTCATACTTACCAGAGTTATGGCTTATACCAAGTTAATGACATTTAGTGGTTCATCTTGTCAGTAAGATCTCTGTCACCTGACTCTTAACCCATTCCACATTTAAGTGAACATTTTATTGAGAAGTTTGAGATATTTGCTATGATGGTTGATTTAGTATAGTACATGCCAGTCATAATATAACATATAACCTTGACATCATTGACATAGTTAAGTTGACACCCTGAATACACAGACTGGTTACCAATTATTGGTCAAATGATTCATCACGAAGTATGTCGGACATGTTATGTTCCTCATATATACTTAACACTGCAAAATAAAAATCCCAAGCATGTCTGAGATGCACAAAGAGCTACACTATCACTTCTCTGCAGCATTAAAGTTGGTGATATATGTTAGTATCATCTATGGAATGTCTGATTATTTGGAAATCATCCATTCTTGGAATCACAGCTAATATAAAGTTTCATGGCAAAACCGTATATCAGCGCTTTGATTTTTTTAGGGATGCCATCATGGCATACATTTTATTTATAGGATATATGAGGCTGAGCACGCATCTTGTTGTGCGTATATTATCTAATCATTTATATAGTAGTCCTACTATATAAATCCTTGTCTAATCCCAACATTGCGATTGGTTTACATCAGTGTTATTTTTTTTGTCTCACGAGTTGATAATCACTGTGTTTTATCAATGTACGGATGTGTCTATTTTTATGTAGTGCACACATTGAACTCGGTCACTAAAAGGTCAAATACAGTTACCCGAGGGTTGATTTAAAGACAAACCGAAAATGGTTGAAAATAAAAAAAAATTGATATAATATTTAGCTCACCTGGTCCGAAGGACCATGTGAGCTATTGTCATCACTTTGTATCTGTCGTCGTACGTTAACTTCAATCTTCTTCTCTGAAACCACTTGACCAATTGAAACCAAACTTGGCAGGAATGTTTATTGGGTGATTCTCTATCAGGTTTGTTCATTTGGTTCTGATCTGAAATCCAACATGGCCACCAGGGCCATAAATATGCATTCTTATTGGCTGAAATTTCAAAGATGTTCTTGTCAGAAACTACATGGCCAATGGAACTGTAACTGGATATGAATGTTCCGTGGATGGTCCTCTACCAAATATGTAATTTTAATATATATTAAATCGTTTATACTAACGTTAACGAGGCCGGGATAAGGTACCGGTATTTGATGTTTTTTAACTAACAAATGTACAGATTTCAATAAAAAAATATTATGAATTAACAAACAAACAAAAAAAAATGTAATTTTCATGCCGATCAGAAATCCAAGGTGGCCGCCACCGCGGAACATAGTTTAACATAGAACCCTATAGGAAAAACAATCAAAGATCTTCTCAGAAACCACGCAACAGATTTGAACCAAACTTGGCAGAAATGTTCATTAGATGGTCATATAAAAGGTTTTTGTTTTTGGCGCTGATCGGAAATCCAACATGGCTGCCAGGGCTCATAATGTGTTCTGATTGGTCGAAATTTTAAAAATCTTCTTGTTAGAAACCACTAAGCCAATTGAATTGTGACTTTACAGGAATGATCATTGGGTGATCCTGTACTAAATTTATGAATCGTTTGGTGATCGGAAATTCAAGATGGCCACCATGACTCGACTTAGTTTAACATTGGACCCTATGGGAATTTCACATTTTCGTCTTTTTTTCTGAAACCATGCAACAGATTTAAACCGAACTTGGCAGAAATGTTCATTATATGGTCATATACAAGATTTTTGTTTTTGGCGCTGATTGGAAATCCAACATGGCTGCCAGGGCTCATAATGTGTTCTGATTGGTCGAAATTTTAAAAATCGTCTTGTTAGAAACCACTTAGCCAATTGAAGTGTGACTTTACAGGAATAATCATTGGGTGATCTTGTACTAAACTTGTGAATCGTTTGCTGAATGGAAATTCAAGATGGCCGCAATGACTCGACTTGGTTTAGCATTGGACCCTATGGGAATTTCACATTTTCATCTTTTTTCATGAAACCACGAAACAGATTTGAACCAAACTTGGCAGAAATTTCATTAGATGGTCATATACAAGATTTTGTTTTTGGCACTGATCGGAAATCCAACATGGCTGCCAGGGCCCATAATGTGTTCTGATTGGTTGAAATTTTAAAAATCTTCTTGTTAGAAACCACTAAGCCAATTGAATTGTGACTTTACAGGAATGATCATTGGGTGGTCCTGTACTAAATTTGTGAATCGTTTGCTGATCGGAAATTCAAGATGGCCACCATGACAACTTAGTTTTAACATAGGACCCTATGGAAAAAATGTTTAAAAGTCTTCTCCTCTGAAACCAGCAAGTCAATTTAAAGCAAACATGGCATG
>MJUT01035249.1:115030-128866 GCA_002080005.1 Gigantidas platifrons
TTTGAATAGTAACTTAGATGTATTCGGCATGCAGACATTCTTAACAGGACTTAGTTATGTCAGGTGAGTGATACAAGCTCATCTGAGCCTATAATTTATCTATTTAAAGCAAATGTGCTTTTTCGTATCTGTATGTCGTTAATCCCCTTGCAAGCCACATGTCATTTTACCTTTAATAAAAGTTCCATTTCTGATTTGTATGCATATTTTTCACGTGAATGAGAATCTAGAAAGGTTTCCACATGATGCTATCGATCAAATCATGCTTTTGGGGATCTAGAAACTTTTGTAACAGGTGAACTTTAGTCACGTGCCAAGTCGACAGTAATTGAACATCCGAAGGCAAATTAACTCGGGATACCAAGCTTGCATTCAACAGATCAAGTTTATTTTAATTAACAAAATAATACAACACAAGCTTATAAATGGTAATGATCACATAATACTAAACGTTTTTACCGGCATTGTTTTCTTAACATAATAGATTAAAACAAAATCAAATATCAGAATTAAAGAACGAAAATATGATCACATAGCTTGCACACCTGAAAAAGAAAAGAATTATTTGCTATGAGTATGAATCATTCATATTATCAAAAATGACAGTCTCAAGAACATACAAATGTACAAATAAAGGTTATTATTCTATATTAGTAAATTCTTTAGCATAGTTTTCTACCTAAATAATTTTTTTAAATAAAAAGACGTATTCACCTCCTCAGATGTACATGTAATATTCACCACGGTAAATCTCACATGTTATTATTTTTGGAACATGGATTTTTTTAGGAATGTTTTATTTTAATCAACCAATGAAAAAAAGTAAGATTTGCCACTTTGTCGGACGAAGCATTAAAAAAATATATTAAATGATAAAAATTCAGATAATAGCATGGTCGTGATGTAAACAATAATGTAGCACTACGTCAGGACAGTGGACATGTAACTTTTTTTTTATTTCAGAAAACCACTATTTCCTCAAAATATAGAATAAAGCAATTACTGTCTTTTGATTCTGTAAATGTGTGCATTAATTGACTTTTGAAAAAAAATTATATTCACTTCACCCTTTCGGGCTCAGTGAATATCATTTTTTTCAAAAGTCAATAAATCCACACATTTACCTCATCAAAAGACAGTAATTGTATAATATCCCATTTCTTTATTTCGTGGCGTTTAGTCGTCAATGTCGGTGTTTTGCCGGAGTTTTATAGTAAATCACTGTGTTCTATTTTTCTCGGACATTTCACGGTGTAAACGCCGACTTTTTTTTTTATTTCTCCGACATTTTCTTGGGTTCAACGATGTCGGACCCGAGTTATTTCTTGCTAAATCGAGCTGTGCATGTTGTATTGACTTGATATTTGGTATATACAATGTAGCTATTTCTAGATGAGTTACAACACTTGCTTTGCTCAATGTTGTGCCTCCTGCTGAACATTGTTCCAAGCATTGGTTGTGGATACCTTCTGTGTTTCTAGTCTAGTGATGTAAGCTTACCTCCAACATTTAACTCTACCACTGATGGCAGTCACAAAAATATGTAAAAAAATGTAAAAATATAATACATGTAATATATTATTTGCTTTGTAATTGGTTTCCTCAACTGCTATCTGTCTGTCATTCCACATCAATTACTAGTCAAGACTGTTTTTGGAAGTGATTTGAGATATTATTGAGTCGATATTTGCTGATTTATAGCTATATCTAGTTAAGTTCAGATAAAATTCAAAGTTGAATTATTTTTGCCTGTAAAAGTTAAGATAAAATTCAAATTTCTGTCTTTTTGAATTATTTTTGGCCCTTGAACTTGTAATTTAAAATCTAGTCACTGCAAAGTGATACTTCTAATATTTTAGGTCCTCTGGTTTTTGTGGCCGGTAGGGGACAATGTATTGCTATGTGCAATACTCTCATAATTCTTGTTTCATTTGAATTGTATTTTGTTGGCTGGAGTAAAAATGTAAAAATATGAATTAATCATGGCAATTACTTGAAACTAGAGTTTTACCAGTACCCTGTATCGCTCAAGGTCATTTTTAGCTCACCTGGCCTATGGGCATGTCAGCTTTTGCCATCTCTTGGCATCCTTTGTCATATATCGTAAGCTTTGACATTTTAATCTGCACATCTGAAACCACTTAACCAAATAAAACTAAATCTGGCAGTCCCTTTCAAAGTTGTGATGGCTGCTGTTATTAAAATTGAAATTTCTTCAATTGTCCATTGCTTCTTTGTTATAAATCAAAATGATCTCAAATTTTGCAGCTACATGGCAATGAGTAGTTTAACGTATATTCCAGTTTTTTCTGTGAAATTTTTATTTCAACCAATTTATACCGATTATGCAAATTAGGATTTTGATTAAAGATCACAGTTAAATCTTCTCCTCTGAAACCGCTTGGCCAAATTACCGGTAAACCAAATCTGGCTGAGATGCTCCTTGGGTGGTCCTCTTTAAAAAGTATGTTTTACAGCCCCACCCTCCATTCAAGATGACGGCCATTACTAAAAATAGAAATTTCTTTAATTCCGTATTGCTGCTTTATTATAAATCAAAATGGGCTCAAATTTTAACTGCAGCTACATGGTATCTTTTTTCTTTTTTTCAGCAAATTTATAGCAATTATGTATCTTATTAGAAGAAAAAATCACATCAAAATTTTCTGCTCAAAAATTAAAACTGGTCAGGATTAAAAATATTTTGTTACAGTCCCATTTCTATAAACTTTAGAAGTCCAATTGAAAACCAGGTGAATGATTACAGGCTCCAGGGAGCCTGTAGTTTTTCAATGTGTATGCTGTAGAGTCCTTAATAACTTTTATTTCCAGGTGTATGCTGTTGACTGGAGTCCTGATGGTCAAAGGGTAGCAAGTGGTGGGAAAGATAAAGTTCTTAAAATGTAAGTATTAGTATATTTTCCTACATGATAAGGTGCTTCTTTACACTGTTCATTCCTTTATTGGTGATAGACACTGATTGCACATGTAGTTGTAGATCTAACTACCATATGATCACGACCACGACAGCCCCTTTTTTCTATAAGTTATTTAAGCCAAGGAAAACAATAACAGTGTTTCCACTAGCATTCCTTTAAAAAACAGTATAGGCAGTTGACAAGCTTAATGTTATTATGTTGGTTTTTTTTTCAACCTAGATTATACATGAGAAGGCTCTAACTTTTAACAGAACTTTTCCAAAAATATTAATAAAAACTTAAGGGTAGGAACTAAACATTTGTGTGGGTATGGTTAGCGGAAATAGATGCAGTCTTTGAATTTAGCCACAAGCCCGATGGTCCTGGTCCAGTTAAATCGGCTGCAGACTTCTAAAATATCGCAAGTGAGAAGTCTGATGGGCTTGTGTGTCAAAAGTAACCAGAGATTCCCAAAAAATGCTGGTCTGACGGACAAATCGGTAAAAATTAATTTGGTCCGGAAAAACATTGGTTTCCACCGGACTGACTGTCCTGATTAAAATACTGGGTTTGTTGTTTAAAAGAGCTCTTTTGATCTCCAATTTGTCCATAATTTATTTTTATTAAAACTAAAGTGAAACATCAGATAAAAACTCTTTTATTGTATCATTTAGCTTATCGTTCTTCCATGCTATGATGAAGTTCAAGGACATTGACAAAATTAAAGTAGCAATCTCAGAAACGCTTTACTGAATGAAAATATCAATATTCGAAATATAAGTACAGTAAAACCTTGTTATATCGCCAGCATTTGTCCAGCCAGATTTTGGCATTATAAAGGGGTTTGGCGATAGGTCGAGGGAAATGCATTATAGAATCAATGGAGAAATTAGAAAAGGGGACACACAAAATTTATGGCGGTAAGCGAGGTGGCAAAAGAAACGAGGGGCATTATAACGAGGTTTTACTGTACAAGAATCACTCCGAACTGGACACGTAAAAATGATCGGATATCAATTTGACGCCAAATTTAAACTTGTCTTTTGTGCAAAATACGATAGAGGACTTGATTTAGGTTTTTGGGAAATATTGAAACCTATGATATTGACAAATATTACAAGCTTTTTCCTGATTAAGACAAATGGTTGAAAAGATCCACTAAAATTTGTATTTCTCTATGAATTTAAATAAAATATTTTGCTTTATTTATTAAAAAAAAATTCTACAAAATGTTTACTTCAAAGCAGACTTGTTTTAACAAACAATGTTCAGAAAAATATATATACAGTTAAATTTGTCACTAAAACGAGAAATGGAAAATTGGTAGCACTTGGTTGAAAGCAACCACTGCAGGAAAAGCTTGATATTTTTGTGAGAGAATAGACAATTAGCTGCCAATTGATATAATAATAAACATGTGAAGTTATTATTCCCTCGCGATAGCGGTGAGGGGATATAGTAATAGCAGCTGTCTGTCTGTCCATTCGTCACACTTTCTTGTTTATGCGATAACTTGAGTAAACATGGATAGATTTGAATAATTTTTTGCATGTGGCTTGTAATTATCATTATCTTGGATGGGTTTTAACATGGAAATATTCGAAGCAAGGGTTTTGGGGGAAATCTTGGTTTTTGGTTGAAAAATTACCAATTTTGAGAATTGTGTCTTGTTTACGCGATAACTTTAGTAAACATGGATAAATTTGAATATTTTTTTTGCGTGTGGCTTGTAAATATCATTATCTTGGATGGGTTCTTACATGGAAATATTTGAAGCAAGGGTTTTGGGGGAAAATCTTAATTTTTGGTTGAAAAATCACCAATTTTGGGAATTGAGTCTTGTTTACGTGATAACTTGAGTAAACATGGATAGATTTTAATAATTTTTTGCATGTGGCTTGTAATTATCATTATCTTGGATGGGTTGTAACATGGAGATATTTGAAGCAATGGTTTTGGGGTAAATCTTGGTTTTTGGTTGAAAAATCACCAATTTTGAGAATTGTGTCTTGTTTATGTGATAACTTTAGTAAACATGGATAGATTTGAATAATCTTTGCATGTGGCTTGTAAGTATGTTATACATTAAGACTGCAAGGCTGCTTTCTATAAATATATAAAACTAAATATTATGCAAGTGTGGGGGGATACGTCAATGCGCTAGGCGGTTCTTTTATTTTTGTTTTTATTCGGGCCAGTAAATTTGCATTCGGACTCCTGAATTCTACAACTCAAGAAGTCTGAATGGCTTGTGGGTCAAAAAGTTTTTCGTGAAGACTGTAGATGTATTTCTCTCCTTATTTTTTCTTTTTTTTTTGTCCTTGCAAAAAAAAATATCTACCAATCAATACAAAGATAACAAACTTTAGGAGATGTATGTACTATTCAATTATTGATGTATTTTTACAATCATGTATAATTTACGAAATAATTAACTCATTAACCCTATATTACTAAGGGCCGTCGTGGTCGTGATCATATGGTAGTTGGATTTATGAGTTCAAATCCCTCTCAGAGCGAGGTGTACTCAATACAACATTATGTGATAAAGTTTGTCAGTGGCTTGTGTCAGGTCGGTTGTTTTCTCCTGGTACTACGGTTTCCTCCACCAATAAAACTGACCGCCACGATATAACTGACATATTGTTGAAAGTGGCATTAAACACCACAACCCTATATTTTTATTTAATTGACATTGTTGATATTAGCATGAGAAACAAACAATGGATAACAACAAGTTTTTTCTTTTCAATCTGGCGAAATTAAAATATTCATAAAATGAAAGGTCACGAAAAATGATTATAAGAAACATGAATTTATTGTCGATAAATATGTTACATTTCTTTCACGTTTTCATCTTTTGATCTCGTTCATCAAATGAAGACATTAACGTTTTATTTACCACAATCAAGGTAAACAATCTATTTGATTAACGTAGATAAACGATATATGAGTTTTACCCATTTCTTTTTAAACCGTAATTTCGTTGGATGATAAATTTAGTGTTTGATTATGGGAAAATGATGTATATCATAATATGTCTTCAACAAATTTATATCTTTTCGGTCGTTTTTATCTTGAAATGAATCCTTTGGTCATTCAGACAGAGTTGACAACATACCGTCACAAAATGTTTTTATGGCATCATAATTGGTGGGGCACGCAACATTGATCTGAAAATATTAACTGTTTCATATATCAGGTATAAAAATGTAATTAAAGGCAAGAGGCCTAAATTGGTTTGAGATGACTGATGTTAACTTTTTCTTAGTATTGTTGTAATATATGATGAATTTAAGGAGTGGGCAAGAGAAGGCTCAGATCCAAGATATTTTATTAACCCCTCCCCCTTTTTTCCTTATGAAAGGTTTGGTCATATAGAAATCTTTTTTGAATGAACGTTTTATTCAAATGCATACTGTGACTAGACAAGCCATATTTTCAGACTTATAGCTCATAATATACCTTCTTTTTTTTCTTTTTCTTTTTAAATTAAAGATTTTGAGGATTTTCACTTACAGTATAAGATGTGTATATCTCATTAATTTTTTTCTTACTTATTTTATTCATGTTTTTGTAATATCAGACCTGATTTTTTCTGCTTTTTTTATTCCGGATTTTACAGTTTTTACCGTTACAATTCCTTTTTTATAGTATATTCAATACTTCCGCTTGCTGATTTCCGCTTTTTTGTTGGTAATATAAAGTAAAAAAATGTTTGAACAATTCATATTTTTGGGTCAGAAATATATTTTTTGGCTGAAAATAGAAGATTTTGAGAATTCCATTGAAAACTGTCAGATATAGATTTATTGGCTAAAAATCATTTTGAGCTTAAAGTGAAAATTGAATGAAAACAAATTATGGTTTTTGAAAATCCTTTGCCCGAGGTCAGTGTTTTTATCGTGACTGATTGATTATTGTTTAATGTCCAGCAAGCAGTAATTCAGCTATAATACAGGAGGACAACAAGTTCAACAATGTATATATACAGAAATAAGGAGGAGGTGGTTATGGTGTTTAACACCACTTTCAACAATATTTCAGCTATATCATGGTGGTCAGTTTTATTCATGTAGGAAACCAGAGTACCCGGAGAAAACCACTGACCTGTTGCAAGTCACTGACAAACTTTATCACATAATGTTATACCAAGTACACCTCGCCATTTGCGGGATTCGAACTCGCAACTTTAGTGGTGATGGGTACTGATTGCATAGATAGTTGTAAATCCAACTACCATACGATCATGACCTCGACAGCCCCTGGGATAGTGGGAACAAAGATTTTTGACTTACCAGAAAATTGTGTGGAGAGTTGGGTAGGGACGAAAATTTTAATCTTTTCTAGTGGTAGCCATGTGTTTAGGGGTATCAATTTAGCTGTGGTTTCTACGATTTTCTTATTGGATTTTGGAACTGCTCTGACTGTTCTTGTACTTTTTAATTTTTTATTTTAATCTATTTTTATTTAAGTTATTTAATCTTCTAATGAGATACCAATCTTCCCGAGAGAAAAATAATTGTAAAAGAGCTTCATTGATTCTGATTCTCCAGAAAAAGGAGTTTGACCTTGCTTCTCTGGAGAGAGAATGTCTTGAGAATTTCTAAAGATCTGTAATTTGTTTTCTTAAATAGACTATCAATATTATCATCTAATGTTTGCCTTGATTAAAGTAGATTGACCATATAATATTAGGATACTTAATTCTCTTGTTTAATCAACAACCTCTCCTTAATAAAGTTAATAAACCACACAAAACATGGCTGATCAATATTAGTTATTGTAACTTGATTTTATAATCAGATGGTACAATGGCCATCATGCTGAAACCAGTGTTTTTTCTAGCAAATAAATATACAATATTTATACATTGTTAGAAAATATCTAATTTATTTGTCTGGCGAAATTTTTTAGCCTGTTTCGCCACGAGTGAAAATATATTTTTGTATTTACCGACTACTAGTATGTTATAAACATATATAGTGTTTATCCTGCAATGTCAAAAAGTCTAAAAACAACTGACCAAATTGTCTGAAAAGAGCAGAAACAACCGTCCTAATCATTTTCAATGGTGTTCTCTACCCCATCAACTTGCTTATAATGTTACGGTTTCTTTTGCTTGCTCTTCATGAATCAGATACCAGAAAAACTTTTTTTTTGGTCCATGACTAGATAAGACTAATGTTTATTTGACCCCTTTAATATAAGTACTAAAAATCACACAATTGTTGGGTAAAGGATTTTTCACTTGCCATAAATGGTTGTATATAGGATGTGTTGAAGTATAATATACATCCCCTTTAATACTTGAGAAACAGTTGTTGCAGAAGAAGAATGTCTGTTCTCTGAAATCTTGTTTGTAATACTCACCTTTTCTAATTAAAATTAGACGTTGTATGTTTTTTATTTTTTTTCTTTGTCATACATTAGCATATAATGACATTTCACATATTTTCAACCAGCCAATCAGTAATCAGCCTACTAAATCTCTAGGTATTAAAGCTGATTACATGCAAAGAGCTGTTGTCCCATTGGTCAATATATTTAACTGTCTTGCATTTGATTGGATGGTCGAAGATGAATGAAAGCTTACATCCCATGGCCCCAAACAGGAATTTGTTAGATATTAGTGTGTCAACAAAGGAATTTAAAAATTTAAAAAGATGCAACAAATATTCAAACATTTCATCTGACTAGTGAAAAAAAAAATGTTTTAATATAATGGTGTGTATTGTACATTGTCAATCACAGTATTTGATTCATCAATGTCGTGTTCGGGATCGTATGGTAGTTGAATTTACAACTAACTATGCAATCAGTTCTTATCATCACGTAAGCTGTGAGTTCTAATGCCTCTCATGGCGATGTGTACTCCATACAACATTATGTGATAAAGTTTGTCAGTGACTTGTGGCAGGTCGGTGGTGTTTTCCGGGTATTCCGGTATCCTCCACCAATAAAAACTTACCACCACGATATAACATAAATATTGTTCAAAGTGGCATTAAACACCATAAGCCTAAACGTCATCAATATCAATTTACTTATTGTTATTTTCTAAGCTAAATAGAGGTATTATAAACAGTATATATGTTTTAGATTCTACATCATTTCCCCTTTATGGTACCTCATTCTAAGAAGTAGATGATATATTACCAGTATTTAAAGTATAAATAAAATCTTTTTGATAATATGTCATTATATTTCTTTTATGGTTTGTTTATATATAGAATACCTTTGTGTACAACAGTTTTATATATTTTGTATGTGTAATGAGGTCTAGCTAAAATTTTATTTGTATCCAAAAATATCAAATTTTTCATGCCAAAGTCCATGTGGGATATTGTCTTTACTTTGGGTCTGTTGCTATTGTCTGTAAATCTTCACATCTTCTTTGATTTGATTTTGATTTTTGGTGTTTAAATGCCACTTTCAACAACATTTCAGCTATATCATGGCGACCAGTTTTAGTAGTGGAGGAAACCGGAGTATCCGGAGAGAACCACCGAACATCGGCAAGCAACTGGTAAACTTTATCACTTGCGGCTGCGAGTCGAATGCACCCTTTTTTGTAATTTACAAAGCCGGGCGCGAACCCACACCGTATTGGCGATAGGCTTGTATGAGTTGTTAGATCCAGCGATCTAACTCATTGAGCCACCGGGGCCCCCCATCTTCTTTGAAAGAACTGAGTCATGGTGTTAGAATTTTAAAAGTAATGTTCTTTGATTGGTTGAAATGGAAGAAAACATTTCTAATAAGTAATTGTTCTAGGTTTTTCAATCTGAAATAATTTTAGAAATGCTGACCTGTCTAACCTGTCTTATGTGACCTTCCCAGAGAACATTGAAATAGGGTCAGATAAGACAGGGGTCGCTAAGCACAGGTTTAATTAATATGGAATGCATTGTGAACGGAAATTAAAATTATGGTCACATAATACAAGTAATTGCTTAATAGAGGTGGTCACTAAAAGTAGGTTAGGGTGTACAGTAGTTTTAATATGGTATCTTATCTCAGTTTTATTTAAATTCTGGCGAGCGATACAGAATCATTTTAAATTTCACATTTGCAGTCTGTACATATGCATCGTGATCATAATGACGTATGGTAGTTGGATTTATGACTACTTGTGCAGTTAATGCCTATCACCACTAAAGTTGTGATTTGGAATCACCTCATGGCAAGGTGCAATCGATACAACATTATGGGATAAAGTTTGTTAGTGACTTCCGGCAGGTCAGTGATTTTCTTCTGGTACTCCGGTTTCCTCCACCAATAAAACTGACCGTCACGATATGACTGAGATATTGTTGAAAGTGATGTTAAACACCATAACGCTAACTCCTGTACTTATGCACTGAACACATGAAAAATACTTTGACAGCTTTATCTGTTTAGGCCAAAAAAAAAATATGTGTGTTTAGGGTTTCAGCCCTAAACAAAAATATGGTGGGTAGGTAGGTAGGGAATTTTTATTTTTTTCAAAATATTTTCACATTTAGTTAATGGGAAAGAAATCCAAAGTTTAATAGTGCTTAAGGCAGGGTAGGCATTTTTGAGAGCAAAACAAATAGGGTTGGTAGGGAAACCCTAAACACACATATTTTTTTTTTTTGGCCTTAGGTTTTTGATGGGAGGAAGTCATTGTTTCATTATTGATGATCATAATATATTTTTTTTTTATCTATTTTCAGATGGAGGAAGTAAAAAGATAAAATGACTGATAGAACTGTGCAATTAATAAAGTCTTATTTTATATCAGTGTACTAAATTATTTGGCTCTCTAATCTTTGAGCGTACCTGATGAAGGTTATTCCAAAAAAGTGTCATGTAATATTTTTTTATTGATAGCTCTACTATGGAATAATAGTCTTCCAATCCTTTGACCGGGTGGCTCAATCAGTTAGATAGTTAGGCTTGTATGAGTTGTTAGGTAATCTATCACCAATATGACGTGGGTTCGCACCCGGCTTTGTATATTACAAAAAGGGTGCACTCGACTCGCAGCTGCAAGTGATAAAGTTTACAAGTTGCTTGCCCATGGTTGGTGGTTCTCTCCGGCTTCTTCCACCACTAAAACTGGTCGCCATGATATTGCTGAAAGTGGCATTAAGCACCAAAAATCAAAATCCATCCAATCTTTTGAGGGACTGTGGTGGTCTTGATCGTATGGTAGTTGGATTTAAAACTACTTATGCAATCAGTTCCTATCATCACTAACGTTGTGAGTTTGAATCCCACTCTTGGCAAGGTGTACTCGATACAACATTATGTGATAAAGTTTGTCAGTGACTTGTGATATGACTGGTTTTCTCCGGGTATTCCGGTTTCTTTTGACAATGAACGTATCTGATGAAGGTTATTCCAGAAGCGCATAGTGCATGCTATATTAGATATCTAATTTTGTTTATTACTATCACTGTGTGATATTGCTACCTCCAATAATCGGCCAGTTTAAAATGATGATAACCAGAGGAACTCCTGGGAGTTTCTGTTAGATTGGCTGTTTGTTTTAGTATGAAGATGAATCTTGTACTTGAACGTTTTATGACTGGTAGGCTATAACACCATTCGGAATGATGCAATTTAAATGTTGTATTTAGAGCTCACAATCTTTAGATTAAGAACCGTTTCATGTACAAATATATGAAGCATACCTCCGTTATTATTAAAATGATCCATTTGACAGAAGCTATCTAATTAATTCCATTTTCAACTCTTTGTACTAGGATATAGGTTTATGGTGTTTAACACCACTTTCAACAATATTTCAGTTATATCCTGGCTGTCAGTTTTATTGATGGAGGGAACCAGAGCATCTGGAGAAAGCCACTGACCTGTTGCAACTCACTGTAACCAGTACACCTCACCATGAATAGGGTTCAAACACACGTTAGTGGTGATAGACATCGATTGTACTGGTAGTTGAAAATCCAACTACCATACGATGATGGCCGCTTGTACTAGGAGAAGGTAGATCTAACAAATAACATTGGATATAGATAGTCCTACCAAACTACTGTCAATTCTGTGGACAACTATGAGTAGTTAGTACATGTAGTCAAAGACAAATCAACCAATAACACTGGTCATAAATATCCACCTTGACAAGAAGACATCCAAGATGGCCACCACCACTGGATGTCATTATACCCCCAGCAAACAAAGTTTGGGGGAGGGTATATAGGAATCATCCTGTCCGTCCGTCCATGTACCTTGTAAGGGCAACTCCTCCTAAATGGCTAATTGGATTTTTATGAAACTTTACACACTTGTAGTACACTACCTGCAGATGTGCATGAAGGAATATGGTTGCTGTCCAAAATTTAAAAGGGGAGATAATTCAACTTATACTTTCACGAAAAGGGGAGGGTGCATGTACCTTGTAAGTGCAACTCCTCCTAAATGGCTTATTAGATTTTTATGAAACTTAACACTTGTAGTACACTACCTGCAGATGTGCATGAAGGAATATGGTTGCTGTCCAAATTTAAAAGGGGAGATAATTCAACTTATACTGTCCACTTATACTTTCACCAAAAAAAAAAGGGGGGGGGCATATACCTTGTAAGCACAACTCCTCCTAAACGGCTTATAGGATTTTTATTTTTACACCCGGGCCCCCTCAGGATAATGTGTCCTACTAGTTTGGCGACATACAAAAAAAAATGTATGCTTATCTGCAGACAGGTGTTTCAGTGAGCTGGCACTATAAAAAGCCAGCTAAGTGTGTTGGCATAGTACTAAGCAGACAACATCTTGTTGAAATATTACTTGTTCTCGTCATGATATAGCTGAACATGTGTTCGCTTGGCGTTTAAACAACAATCAATCAACCACTCCTTTATGTACAAATGTATGTCCTTCAGCAGAAGGTACTGGGTCCTTAAAACCTGCCCATCTATCAAGTTCGACACATTTTTCATTCATTGCTTATCAAGGCTGCCCACAGTGCAGCGAAAATGCCGCGTGACCAGTCAGATTCTGCGTCCGTGATTATAAAGCCCATAATGATTGTAATTTTATTATAAACATGTATTGGTACTACTGAACGGTGAGCCCATATTGACTGAAAAGCAAAAAATACAATTAATTCAAAATAAATTAAAAAAATATGTGTTTTTACTAAAAATAATTCTTCCTGTGTGCATTATTTCTTATTTTCAACTTATTCATTCATTCATTCATTCGAAACTTTATTGTGACTGTGGTGAAAAACAGCTGTATACTTGACGGGCATCTTATACATTGTTTCATTTCCGCCATGGCTCGTACACTCTGTAGAATCTACATATTGGCGAACAGGTTAACAAGTAAAATTATGTATGTTAAACCGAGAAGTAAGTTCACACAGCAGTCTTGATCAGTTGTCTTCCGCGTGGCTTAAGGAAAAGGCATTGTTTATAAATCAAATGATATGCCATTTTCCCCTATTTCATTGTGTCCTTATTTGAATTTAATTTTCGTTGGTAATGGGATAGACTCAGTAGGGTTTTTTTTTTCTCATTTTCAATGTATAATTTGCATTGTTTATTATGCATTTAAGTCTCGACATTATTGATAAAAACGTGATGATAAATAAGACAGATAAAAAAATGTATTTAAGAATGGAATGATTCTCCAATAGTGTGTGTCATTATTGACATAATTTAATTAGCAAATTGGGGGGAAGAGATTAGTGCGGAAAAATCTTATTATATCGTTCGTTTTTACCGATATATCTAATAAATGATATTTTCACATGAAAGCGTGAATGACAAATAACATCAGTTTAAGATAACTTTTGAAAGCCAATCTAATGATGGTAGTTAATTCGTGCACCTTTTAACCTGAACAATTTATTAGTTTTTTTTTCAACGGAGTAATAAATCAGAAATTATTGGGAGATAAAATCAGCGTAAATACCATCCAG
>MJUT01035249.1:137488-195518 GCA_002080005.1 Gigantidas platifrons
TGGCAGTCCCTAGAATACTTCGTGGCAGTCTCTAGAATACTTCGTGGTAGTCTCTAGAATACCAAGAGTGACAATCCTTAGAATACTAACTGTGATCGCCCTTGAATACTTATATTGGCAATCTACTTACAGTTACAGTCCCTGCAACATCAACAGTGACAGCATCTAAAATACTAACAAGTGACAGTCCTTATTATTCCAACTGCGACAGCACTGGAATAAAAACTGTGACGGCCCTAGAATACAAACTGTGACAACCCTATACTATACTTACAGTGCAATCCTTAGAACACAAAGAATGATATTACTAATCAAATGTGGTGTTAACTATTAAAACAAACAATACAAGTATGAGATGACGTACTTTGACTTTAGTTTTCTGTGTAATGGTTTAGAGATCGTTGTTTGACCTTTTGTCCTTTTTTTCTGGCCATTATGTTGTATGTCCTTCTTCGATTCACATCTTCTGATTACCCCTTTGGTGTATTCAAACTTTTCTTGTTAGGATAAGTTTACCTGGAAAAAGAAACATTGATTGCGTAATGTTTTATCATAAACCCAGCAAATTTAAAGTAACTTTCAATTAATAGAGTATCTCAGTGTTGATATTAACATTATTTTGTTTGGAGTCATTTCTCTGTTACAAATGAAAACAAATTTGCACTTGATTACAGAAATTCCCGGTGGGGTTTATCCAATACACAATGTATTTTATATTTAATCCACATTGAGTGTATGTATATCCGATATGTTGAAATTTGTCTTATCGATCCCCTCTCCCACAGCCGATTGATTTCGGTCTTAAATATTCTTTACTCACATGAATCAGAAAGAGATTACATTCAATCAAAGATCAAAGAGAAAATGGATACATTTCTACCTGTAAAAAGTCTTTGATGTTGTAACATGTAATACTATTGATTGTTTAATTTCAACAAATCAATTAATTGGGAGTTGTGAAACAAAATCTGCTACAAAACTTTATTACATGGGTTTTATTTGCTAAAAGCTGCTGCAACGTCAACTAAACAGTATAATCAAGTGTAAATTGGCGAGAAGCATGGAAATCAGGGTCTATGAGAGGAGGTTCAGCCGGTACATCGGGCCGGGGACCGGAGAGCCCAGAAGGGGTCTGTTAATCTCTGAAGGACCCCTTAGCCATAAACATTTTATTTTGATTTTTTCAAATTTTTCTTTGGGGGTGGGGGTATTTTCAACTATTTATAGTTTATTTAGAAAAAAAAATATGTAAAATTCACTTAGACCTCTGGTCCCAAAGCAGTCTAATTCCGGGCCTTGCAAAATTTCTCTTGGAGGCACTGATGGAGATTATTTTCTGCCTAAAATTTAAAACTTTTTTGGAGACATGTTGACTTAATTGGAACTTCCATTGTATAATCATGAATCTGAATGTCAAGTCAACTTTGTAATATCGATTTACTTTATTTACGAAACGAAAACTTGGTACTGCACATACTCTGTCAATGATCGCCAGTGTATTCCCCTTAGCAGTTCAATTGTCATATATGTCTATTTTCATATGATCGCAAAACGTTTGCGATCATATACTGACAGGAATTCATAATCGATAACAGTATTTGTCCAGTTCGGACGGAAAATTTTAAACAAATTATAGGCATCCCAATGGGAACAAACTGTGCCCTCTCCTTGTCGATCTTTTCCTATACTCATATGAGGCTGAGTTTATGCAAAAACTTATCAAAGGCAAAAACATTGCAAAAGCTAAAGTCTTAAATCTCACTTTCAGGTATATTGATGATGTTAATTGATACCGGTAATCCAAACTTTGCTAACTGGATTCCAATAATATACTCACAAAGAACTTGAGATAAAGGAAGCAATAGAAACAGCATCCTGTCTCATTTCTTGACATTTACCTCAAATTTGACACCAATCCCATGCTTAACTTTCTATCATAATTTATGACAAAAGAGACGACTACAATTTTGCAATTATAAATTTCTCGTACCTTCATAGTAATATACTGGCCGCTCCTGTGTATGGAGTTTATATTTCACAACTCATACGCTACGCTAGTACTTGCAGTTTGTATTCAGACTTTTTACAAACTTCACCGTGTTCTGAGTACTAAAATGTTAAATCAAGAATTTTTAAGAATTGTCTCATTTTATCTTTCAAAACGTTTTTCGGAAGATATCAACACCGTGTTGGGAAGTATTCTGCCAATTCCGTACAGATGATGAAAGATGGTATTGACATTTATATTTTGTTTCAAAGTTGACTGTTATTGTACTACTATGTCATACGATGTTTTTCTTTTATATTATCTAATGGTTTAGGCCATCGGCTTTCGTTATTAGAGAATTAAATTTATTTGGCTTTTAACCAGTGAAAACTTAACTGTTTTAAAGGAACTTGGTTCATATATTAGTAAATGTTTAGAAATCAGAAGGTTAAGTCCATTGTTGGGCTAGCTGAATATTTTGGTAATTATTTCAGATCAAGCTAGATATAATGAACATTGCTGCATTGATTTATTAGTATAATGTGTATGGTTTATTGATTGTTATTGAATTGGTTCTGACCTGACTGTGTTGTATAGTCATAATATAGCTTTTTTTTTTGCATGCTATGATATTATATTTGTATTATGCCTCCAATCATTGTATTTGATTTTTTTTACCCTTTATGGGCCCATTAATTTGGTAATAAAATATATTCTATTCTATTCTATTCTATTCTATTTATAAGCGCGGACGTCCCATAGGACACCACCGAAAGCTATTATAGCGACGCTTGTTTTTGTTCCTTTTTGGCAATTTGGCAGTTTTGGGGCCGTTTGACATTGCTGGGTAAACACAAATCTCATTTATTTTGCACAAACGATGTACCAACATTGTACAGATATTCAGACGGAATAAGAAATATTTGACGGACTAATGATATACAAAATAAAATAAGCATATATAGAGGTATTTCGCGGAACAGCATTTACCTGTGATCTTGATGAATGTTTTCCATAATCGAAGATGAAAAAAGGTAAACTATTAAAATTGCACATGTCGCCGTTTAAAATCAACATTTTCAACAATTGAGTAAAGGTTATTATGAATTGATTTATCATACATTTATCCTTTCATTCAAATATCTGAATATTAGTATTATAGAAAAAATGCAAAACAATATTCCCTGCTTACTTTCTCAAAAAAGACAACACAATATCTGATGTCGCTGGATTTATAGATTCATACGTTACCGGTTCATTATCAACCATTTAAATAATATTTATCATGCAAATTCGGTGTTTACTGTGTTTAATTATTTACTTCAATACAATATAGTTTTTGGGTATAGACATTTCGTTTACAGAAAAAAAGATAAATCAGTATTTCTCTGATGAAGATGCTTATTTTTTCTCCCCCTATTAAGAAAAATTCCTACGTTACTCGGGTCTGTACAAAAATATATTATACAAAAGAATAACATCCTTTGCGTTCTGTTCACACATTAAGGACATTTTAATTTATTGGTAATACATCAATAGCGGCTTTCTTGGGTTCACAGAATAATAAAGATTTTTGGCAGAAAATTTCTACGTGACCGATTCCAACGTTACCGGATTTTATTAAGGGCAATTTAAATGGAGTTTCTTTCGATGTTCACCTCCATGTGACGTCAGTAACGATGTTATAATAAATTTGTTGTGGCGTTTGATGCCATGTAATATGAAATAATGCCTTTTATATATAATCCAAATGACGCCTATTACGGTAACGTAAGAATCGATTCCAACGTTACTGTATAGTGGAACATTTATTTTTCAATAAATAATGATTGATTGATTGATTGATTGGTTTTAACGCCAACTTTAGCAATATTTCAGCTATATCGTGGCGTCACCAAATTTATAGGTGGTAATTTAAAAAAATGTTGGTGATTCCTACGTTATCGTTGGATGCTGTGCAAAAAACTTGTTTTTATATAATGAATAGAACACTGGTGATATTTCGTAAAATTATTTCTTTTTGAAATATGGTTACCTTTTCGTTTTTTATACTGTACTAGGTAAGATCTAGAACAGTGTTTCGGCTTTATAACAAAAACGAATTATAGTGTATTTTTCAAAGTGTACTTTCACCTGGTAATGGATTTTCACTATACTGATTTTAATTTTTGTTTTCTATTTGCTGCTAATTTTATGGTAGCGATTTTTGCTTTAATGATTTTCTACATCTTTTTTGAGTAAGAAAATATAAAGTTTATTCATACCAGTGGTATCCAATAATGTTTTGAGAATATGAAATATGAAAAAAAATCACGTAGGAATTTTAAAGGCTTTTTATGTAAATTTTTTTACTCAACTTTGAAAACTACTTGATATTTGTTCTCGAATTTTTGTGTGTTATTTCGTTAGACATTCTTGTTCAAGAATTTAAGTAAAGTTTAGTTATTTGCAACCTTTCATTTTTTTGTCCTTAGTAAGTTACAATGTACAAGATAAATGAGATTGACTGTAATATACGCACAAATGTCAGAAAAAATATAATTAGGTTTTATATTTTCCGATAATGTACGTATATTGTTTATTTACAATTAACTTGAAAATGTCACACAACCAATGAAAAACAAGAGGTATGTGTCTAATTAAATTTAAAGTGACAGTCGTGTGTGTTTTTATTATTGTACTATAAATAGTAAAGGAAAACACCGCTAGATGTCGTTTCCAATCGGGGAAACCGTTAGCTGTGATAAATATAACATTGTGGGCGGGGAAACCCTTCAGTCACGTGGTGTATACTGAAACTCTTTGATGCATGCCGCCATAATCTTACTAGTTGTGAAAATTGGAGTCGGATAGTTGTAAAAGTTTTACTTTCCAACATTTTACGTTTTCATTTAAGTGTTTGGGATTTAACATGTTAAATATGTCTCGGCGAAAGAAAGAAAGGATTTCACGATGATATTGGGAAGTTTGCTGTTTATAAATATTCTTTGGTCTTTGGTTCATTGCAAAGAAAGGGCTGTCTTAGAAATAGTAATGCATAAAATTACAAAACATGGTGAATACAAAACAGAAATAGAGAAAATTGTTGGACATTTTAGTACAGCAGGAGCTACGGTCAGTGCAGAAGGTGACATTTTACAGGTAGGTCTTTACCTGCGTATACCCTGAAATCACCTGGTGTAAATTTCTTCAGGTGTGTTGATTTCATGTGTACTGTTATTTTTCAATGCGGGTGGCGTTGTTTATCTAAATTTTATCAAAGCATGAAGCTTCTGTTAATTGCAAATATATCAATTAAACACCCAGATGTGTATTACGTAGACTAAGTAAACATTTTGTGTATTGAAAATGTAATTAACCGAATGCAGGTGTAGTTGTTTACTACAATGTATATAAACACATTCATGTTTATTTCATGTCCTTTAGATGTATCCTAATTGTTTTGTCAATGTTAAATAATCCAGGGGGTTGCTATAAATATTTATGATATTCTGTGGACAGAAAACATATTACACTTGGTATGAAGAAGAAAAAAATTGAAAATATATTAAACTCCCTTTGGCCTTTAATAATTACCATGTTTATAAAACCAAAATCTAACTATGTCAATAAAATAAATATTTTTTTAAATTTTGTAATGAAATTTGAATTATTAATTTTGATTACCAATTTTCTATGGTTAGCTAGGAGTAATAATATTATATTAGTTCAAAGATTAGCCTTTTTTTCTCTCTCTCATATTACCTGTTTTGTAATTAAAATATCACACATTCTAATGGATTCTCCTTCCTTCATAAAGTAGCTTGGGATATGCATGTAACTCTTTAAATAACAGTGTGACATTTAAGTATAAAATATATGGACAATACCTGCATGTTATAAATCCACACTTGAAAATGTTGTGAATTTCTTGTTTGAAAGTTTAAGTTTTGTTTCTTAATAGTGAAAAAGAAGGGTTGAAATACAAATTTTACTTAACTTTTTGTGTACAATTTTTGTGAAACAAATTTTTTTACACAAAATGTATATTGGCACATTAATCTAAAACCTAAAACGCAGAGATTTTTATTATGAAAATTTTAAACGTATTATTAAAATATCCATTGGTTGGATTGCTATTGCAACTTAAACAAAAGAGAATGAATTCTTTCATTTTTATACATAATAAGTTTGGGTCCATAAAACTAATTTAACCCAGCCACTTTAAGTGCCTGTATGATTTTGTCTCTGTTTCTATGGTTATTTGAATTGATTTTGGAATTGTTCCTAAGGTGTGGAATTTTCTGTTTTTCGTTAATTAACGAATTAAAACATTTCAATGAATAATTAACTGCAATAAATAAGATTTTTAAAAACTTTGTTGACATTAGAATATTATGCTACAAAATTGCCATATTTACCAAATAATTATATAAAATTTACAATTTAGGATATACAATGTAGGTTTGCAAATGTAAGAAAGGAAAAAGTTAGGTGTACAGTATATGACCCTATTATCTGTCATGTGTAAAATAAAAAAAAGTTTAAAGGTTCTGATCTAATTATATTGAAACCAGTCTAAACCGAACCCTGAATAAATCGAAAATAGAACCCAGGATATACCAGAAACCTGTCTAAACTGGATCATGAACACAGATACCTGTCTAAACTGGATCATGAACAATCTCGAAATGTGTTCAAAGGGAATCCTAATTAAACCTGAGACCTGTCGAAACTCAACTCTGAATAAACCAACCATTAAATTCAGCCTCAATGTCTGTAATCATTGCAGTTTTAACCTGTCTATTCCGGTTTAATCAAAACAGGTGGCCCCATTTGACAGTCTAAACTAAACTTCTAATTTTAAATTAACCATTAGAAATATTTGAGAAACATGAGAAAGTACACTGGCATGTTTTCAAATGGTCACATATTTTGTCACCTTTTATTGGTGTCTGTACCATGCCAGGAAAGTAAGTGTCATGTACTATGCCTGCTAGGGGTATACATTTTGCCCCTTTTTCTGTGATTTTTCGATAAGATTCTGGAACTGTTCCGACGCTGTTATTCTCTCCATTTTATCTTCAACAAATACTAAAAATAGCCTTTAGATACTATCAATTTCAGAGAGAGAATTTAATAAACAAGAAAATTCAATATCATCAACAATTGAGTCAGACAGAAAATATGATTGATTGATTGGATTGTAGTTTAATGCCAACTTTAGCAGTATTTCAGTTATATCTGGGATGCAATTAAGTCAGACAGAAAATAAAAAATATAATATGATACAAAGTTCACCACCTTGAGACCAAATTTACTTGGCTATCAATGTTGTACACCTTTACTTTATCTGTGAATTTGATCTCGTCCCTTTGATGTTAGATTAGACTTACAGGTAGATACTATCTCCACAGGGCCTTTACAAAATTTTCTAACAAATTATCAGTATTTACTTCATTTTTATGCATATTAAATCTTTATGTGGGTAAATCTTAATGTAAAAAATCATGTATAGCTAGATCTATACAAGTTTTAATTCTGCTTTTTAAAGCTATCATTCAGGTAGTAAAAAAATTCTTTGAAGATCAAATTTCTCTAACTTTTCTCCATAAATGAGGGCTGAATCTTATGGTAATATACAAGTTTAAAATCAGTTTAAAAAGTGGAATCCTAATTACAATCTATTTAAATTCAAATTCAACAAAAAAAAATATTTGAAATTGATTAAGGATAGGACTACTTTTTGTAGCGAAATATTTGAGGTTCTTAAAATGTAGGTCGGGTCGTTATGGTCATGATGGTGATCATATTATGGTAGTTGGATTTACAACTACCAGTACCTATGCAATCAGCGCCTATCACCACTAAAAGTTTTGAGTTTGATTCCCGCTCATGGCGAGGTGTATTCGATACAACATTAAGGTGATAAAATTTGTCAGTGACTTCGGACAGGTTGATGGTTTTCACCGGGTACGTCTATAGCTAACCCTCGTTTAATAGTCGAAAATGAAAGTGTAAGCTATATTCCTTGTAGGAAACTATTGTTTACAAACAAACAAAAAAAGACCAAGGACATATTTACAAATGTTTTCATTTTTTGTTAATTTATTCATGTAAATTGTATTTTCATATGAGATGTGACCTTCCTGTGACAATATAAAGAAGAGAAAATCAAATCTAATTATTAGTAGGGCAAATATATTGTTATTTTCAAGCATCGAAATGAGTGCCAAATTTCTTTATCAGACAACATAATTGTGAGATATCTAGACTTCAACAAAAACATCATCTTTTCATATTGAATCCATCTACGATTTTAGGGTGTAACATAAATAGAGGTGAACATGACTGTAGGTTAATCTAGTAGTGTTATTTTACATGTGTATCAGAATAAAGCATGAAAATATAGCATAAAGCCATTAGATACAAAATGTATTGCAGGATAAAGCAATTGGATAGCATCTTACACTAAGCCATCAAATATATAACAGAATAAAGGAATAAAATATAATGCAGGATAAAGCAATTAAATATAGGAGAATAAAGCAATTAAATGTATAGCAGGATAAAGCAATTTAATGTATAGCAGGATAAAACAATTAAATATATATAGCAGCATAAAGCAATTAAATATATAGCAGCATAAAGCCATTAAATGTATAGTAACATATTTTTTACATAAAGCAAAATTACATGTACAGCACTAAGCAGGATAAAACAATTAAATGTATAGCAGCATAAAGCAATTGTATGTATAGCATAATAAATCAATTAAATGTATAACACTAAACAGGATAAAGCAATTAAATGTGTAGCAGGATAAAGTCATTAAATGACAATGTATAGCAGCATAAAGCAATTAAATATATAGTAGCATAAAGTAATTAAATGTATAGCAGTATATATAAAACAATTAAATGCATATAGCTGCATAAAACAATTAAATGTGTAGCAGGAAAAATCAATTAAATGTATAGCAGGTTAAAGCAATTAAATGTACAGTAGCATACAATTGAAAATATATAAAACAACTAAATGTATAGTAACATAAAGTAATTACATGTATAGCAGTATAAAACAACTAAATGTATAGCAGCTTAAAACAATTAAATGTTTAGCAAGATAAATCAATTAAATGTATAGTAGCATAAATTTTAAAAGCCATTAAATGTACAAAATGTACAAGTGTATATATCGGCATAAAGCCATTAAATGTATATCAGGATAAAGCAATTAAAAAAATATAGTAGCACAAAGCAATTAAATGTACAAAAATGTATATCAGCATAAAGCCATTAAATATATACATGTAGCAGCATATAAAAATTAACATAAAGCCATTAAATATATTGGTGAATAAAACAATTAAATGTATAACTGGATAAAGCAACTGAATGTATAGAAGATGATGCCATTAAATGTATAGCAGGATAAGGCAATTAAATATATAGCAGCATAAAGCCATTAAATTGATAGCAGGATAAAGCAACTAAATGTATAGCAGCATAAAACCATTAAATATATAGCAGCATAAAGCCATTATTATATAGCAGCATAAAGCAATTAAATATATAGCAGCATAAAACCATTAATAAAATATATACATGTACATGTATAGCAGTATAAAGCAATTAAATGTATAGCAGGGTAAGGCCATTAAATGTATAGCAGCATAAAGCCATTAAATGTTTAGCAGCATAAAGCCATTACATGTTTAGCAGCACAAAGCCATTAAATGTTTAGCAGGATAAAGCCATTAAATGTTTAGCAGGATAAAGCCATTAAATGTTTAGCAGGACAAAGCAATTAAATGTTAATAGCAGGATGAAGCAATTAAATATATAGCAGGGTAAAGCCATTAAATATAGCAGTATTATGACCTGGGAGGTTGAGGTGTTAAAGTCGCTGACCTCTGACTGATGTGAGTACCCATCTCGATGTCAACATCAAGTGTTAAGGTGTTCAGACACCTACATGTACATGTACACAAGGCCAGGGATTTTACAATTCGCTATAAGTTTTGTAGTCGTGATATATATATTAATATAGCTTAAAAATTGATTTTAGCGATATCTATACACCCTTAAAACTTATTTTGTGATCTGTTTGAAATAGTTAAAGAAATGTCAGATTCGTAAACTGTTTATTTCTATCTGTTTCTCTGTCATATTCTGCAACATTATGCATAATTTATATGTTTTTTATGGATATAATGTTTGAATTCATATTGCGAAAATAATGAGCCTGAAGTTTGCCTGAACGGTGTAGAAAACATCTTAGAGCAATGAATTTGAATATTCTGGACAATTTTTTAGCATTTGCATATAGGGCTTTGGCCGATTTTGGTGAGTCGGTCGAGAAACAAGCAAACCTAGCTATGTTAATTCAAAACCATTCTAACAATTCAGTAACGTTGAAATTGAATTCAAAAAGCAATGTCAATGATAATATAAAAATTATTGAAATTTTGAAAGGATATCAGTACATTGTAGACTAGAATTGTATTTTTTAAAGTATTAGGCCGTCCTAAATTAATTCTACGTTTAACATCAAGGTACAAATGTAGGATACCAAAACCTAGGAGGGAGGGAGGAAAATAAAAAACAAACAAAAAAATCAAACAACCTAAGAATACTTTCAGTATTTTTTTTTAGTGCTCAATTGATAGCCTGAAGATGTGCAAAGCACAGTGTTTAGCATCAATAAAAATGATTCAGAACTGTAATTAATAGTTTTATTAATTAAACATGAGAAATTAACAGTCCATGGGTATGAAATGTCAGGTTTTTCTAATAACTTCATGAGATTTCAGTGTAAAATAACATTTCACGCAATGTGTGTTTGTTTTTTATTTTTGGCAAATTTTCAAAATCTACGTGTGCGGGTGATGTTAAATGTAGAATTTTTTTAGGATGGCCTTATGTATGTTTGTTTATTCATTTAAACATGTTATTTAAAGGTAAAAATTTGAAGTCGTGGTTAAAAAACAGCAGGAGGCCAATTTAACTTTGATGAGTACCTTACATAGTTGCTTCTTAAGTTGCAGACTAATTTCTCAATCAATTATAATGTGTCTTTCTGTCGTTGAATTTAAAAAAATGTAGTTTTGATTCGTGCGTTGGTATGCGTACGTTAACCTTACGTGTACAGGATAGGAAGGTGACTTTAAGATCTTTCCAAGTCAAAATGTAAGATGAAATACTATCGTTGATTATACATGTATATCCTACTAGGAGTATTTTGTGTCCCGCTTTTTTTACGTTGCTTTGATCGCCTCAAGGAGGCTTGTATTTAAAATGTAATGACTCCACTTGAAATAGATTTTGTATCAGTATTATATAGATAAATATCATATTTAGTAAGATACTGTACCCTGGGTTATCAGTCACCGATTTCTTATGTAAACATGATAACATTCTACAGATAAACTCCTTTGTCCGTTAATTTCACAACACTAGACGAGGATCTTGTGAGCAAACTTGTAGTATCTCCATTATTATTTTTAGACCTAATTTTATCCTTCGTACTGTTGTTAAATCTTTTTACCGCCATTCATATAAAAATTGTGCTCCGTCATTATACTGAAGAAAAAATCTTAAATGCTCATTTAAGTACCGGTTATGTACAAGAGAATATATGTCGGTCAATATGATAGGCCTGTGATATCGTACTTCAGTGATTGTTGTTTAAAGCTTCGAGAGATCACAATAATGATGCCCGATTTGTACTAGACCAACACGTTGATCTGGACATTTAAAGTAATCGATCAATCCAGTCCTCGAAATGAACATTTGAATTTACTGGTCCAAATTAAATTCTTGAAGTTATTTTTATATAGTTCTTAATTCTTAAAATTTACCCTAGGACCAGTGCTCATTGTGAGGACTGTAATCAGAGCTGTTTAAAAAAAACATGATACTGATATACAATAAAACATTTTGTAAGATATTTTGAACTTGACTGCTTCAATTTTTAATGAAGTAAAATGATGGCTTCAGATTAAGAATGGTTAATAGGAGCATGAATATATATGATAGATCATGGTTTACAGTTCTGGTAGGGTCAAACCGTATTGGTATTTGTTCAGTCCTCACGATGAGCACCGGTCCTCCGGCCCAAGACCAGTAAAACTTTGGACAAGTAAATTTTTCAGTTTTTATTCAGAACTATATCAAAATAAATTAAAGAATTTGATTCTGACAAATAAATTCAAATTTTATAATGACTGTTTATTGCTTCTCCGCTAAGCATACAGCATTAAGTTAAAGAGCAAAGACTTAATTGTTGGCTGGGAATACCAGATGACGTGTCTAAGTGTGGTGAAATGTCTACATTGTATTCACGGACTGATGTTGCAGTCAGATAAGCACTATAAAAAAGTCCAACTAAGCATGTTGGTCTAGTGCAAAGCAGACATCATTATCATCTCATTAAATGCAACATGTTATCGCCATGATATGGCTGAAAAATTGCTCACTTGGAATTAAAGAACAAACACTCACTCAGATATTAATAAACTTATAAGCAATTGTAATTATTGCCAGGGCCATCATGGGCTTGATCATATGGTAGTTGGATTTACTACTACCTACATGCAATCAGTGCCTATCACCACTAACATTATGAGTTCAAATCCCACTCAGGCGAGGTGTACTCAATACAACATTATGTGATAAAGTTTTCCAGTAGTGGTTTTCTCCGGGTACTCCGGTTTCCTCCACCAATAAAACTGATCACCGCGATATAGCTGAAATATTTTTGAAAGTGATGTTAAACACCATAACCCTAACCCTATTTATTGCCCAAAAGCTATAGTACAATGCCCCCCAGATGATTTGAACTAAATTTGAGTACAAAATGTACTTAAAAAGGTAACTAGGTAAATTTATATTTAGGTTAAAAATATTAACAATATATATTTATGTAAATAAAAAAATATCATAACAGATAAAAATTGAACAAAATATTATGATTTTGACTCAAGAAATTCCAATATTGACTCCACGAAGACCAGTTGATTTTTCAAAAAAAGGATTCAGTTGATTTTGAATGGGGTACTTTTTAGATTTGATTTTGGTATGATGATCTTAAGATTGAACAGATTTCTTATAAAAGTTTGGTTTGGTTTATGGTGTTTAATGCCACTTTCAACAGTATTTCAATAACTTATATTGTGATGGTCAGTTTTATTGGTGGAGGAAACCAGAGTACCTGGAGATAACCACCGACCTGTTGCAAGACACTGACAAATCTTGTACTGTACAAGTAGATGTACATGTAGGCCTTATGCCATATCCACTTGATGACAGTTTTTAGTTTAATTAAATTAAAGTAAGATTTTATTTAAAAAGTTGTTTTTGTATTAAAGTAAGTTTAAGTGATTAGACTAAAAGGTTTTTTTTCTGAATATATGAAATAGATTAAAAATTTGCCTATATTATATGTTTGAATCGAGGCGAGGAGTAGTCGATACAACATTTTGTGATAAAGTTTGTCAGTGGCTTGCGACAGGTCGGTAGTTTTCTCCGGGTACTCCGTTTTCCTCCATCAATAAAACTGACAGCCACAATATAACTAAAATACAGTATTGTTGAAAGTGGCATTAAACACCATAAACCTAACTCCTAAACCAGCAATTCCAATCTGAGTCTCGGGATGCATGCACAAAAAATATTTGAAAATTGTTCAAAATTTTTTCATTATTCTAACATTTGGTTATTATTACAAAATGCTAATTTTAATTTTGAGAAAATTATTGTATCTGACTCATCAGGGCTAACCAAACCAGGTGAAATGAGTGGTATATATTACTCTATTTTTTTCAACTGGTTGGGCGTGGCTTAACACGGTTGACTGATTACAGGAAAGTCCATGTATTTAGGAGGGTCAGGTTACCTGATCAATTTCATTTATACAGCTATATTCAATGGTGCCTTCTACTCCTTTTGTATGAATTGATTTCGGTGACACTACTGAATACAGTTCAATAATGTCAATAACGGGAACTACCCTGTACATATACAAAATAAAATCGAATTCTCTCATGTAAATTTAAAGGTCAACTCCGCCCGACCAGTTAAATAAAATAGAGTAATACATTTTTGTACATGTACATGTAGTATAAAATGAAAGTTAAAACAGTGATGGTCAACATTAACAATTCCACTAATGATCAACAAAACAAACAATCACCTCTCACCTCTAATCATTGAACACAAAAAAGACCATGACAGTCATATATCATGCGACATGTATGGAAATTCAGGCCCTGGTTTGTGACATCACTTCCTGTAATTTAAAGAAGAGATTTTATGGGGAAAATTTTATAGTTTAAGAACAAAAAAATATTTTTCAAAAACTTGTCCTTAATCTGAACAGTGTCCATATATACATAATCAAACCTGCATTGAAAGGTCATCTTTGGGACAAAGAAAAACTGGTCAGTTTTAATTAACTGTTAAAGACAGGTTACATTTTGTACCTCTTAAAGAGGTTCAATTCTATGATATGAAATTTTCTATGACGGGACAGGAAAAACGTGACCTTTAATACAGGTGACTACTTAATAGAGGTGACCTCTCTAGCAGGTTTGAGAGTATATTGCACATTTTGAAAATCAAGGGAAGCAACCCCTTTTATACCCCTCTTGCTGGTTTTTAGGATTGACAAAATGTAAATAAAAGTATGAAAACAAATCATACAAGTGTAGGCAGACAAATGTATCTGATGATAATATGGCTGTAATGTTGCCAACCTTTACAAGTCAAACACCGTTTGGTTAATTTAATTCAACTCATTTGAATAAACTTACACTTGTATACTACATGATACATGATGTAGGATTGGTTATAAAGTGAAGGATAAATAATTTTATAGTTTATCAAGGAGTAATAACATTTTCTCGAATAATAATCTATTGTCAGTGACTTGCGACAGGTCAATGTTTTTCTCCGGGTACTCTGGTTTCCTCCACCAATAAACTGACGAACACGGTATAACTGAAATAGTGTTAAAAGTGGCATTAAACACCACAAAACCAAACCAAAATATCTTAATCTTATCGGGGGCTGTAGTGGTCATGATCGTATAATAGTTAGATTTACGACTACCTGTGTATTGTTATCAGTGCCTAGAAACTTGCTCTCGCCTTGCTGATGCATGATATACATGTATACAGCCACTAGACACTTGCTCACCTGGCATTAAATAACAACCAAGGGCCCCGGTGGCTGAATGAGTTACATTTTGTAGGTCGTTGGATTACATAACAACTCATACAAGCCTATCACCAATACGGCGTGGATTTGCACCCGGCTTTGTAAATTACAAAAAAGGGTGCACTCGACTCTCAGCCGCAAGTGATTACGTTTACCAGTTGCTTGCCCATGGTCAGGATTCTCTCCGGGTACTCCGGCTTCCTCCACCATTAAAACTGGTCGCCATGATATACAATGTACATTTGTAGCTGAAATATTGTTGAAAGTGGCAATAAAACACCAAAAATCAATCAATCAATCACTTGGCATTAAACAACAGCCACTCACTCACCACACCTATAATTTCCCTCAAGCCTTATAAACATTGTATCATCAATAATTCTTTTGTAAGGCTGCACTTTATGATCAGTTCAACAATATTTCAGTTATATCGTGGCGGTCAGTACTAGTTTTATTGGTGGAGGAAACCGGAGTACATTTTGTACCTATAGAAAATCACTGACAGACTTTATCTCATAATGTTGTATTGAGTACACCTTGCCTGAGCGGGGTTCGAACTTACAATGTTAATGGTGATAGGCACTGATTGCATAGTAAGTTATAAATCCAACTACCAAACGATCACGTTTTATTGATTGATTTTTTGGTGTTTTAATGCCACTTTCAACAATATTTCAGCTATATCATGGCGACCAGTTTTAGCCGGAGTACTCAGAGAGAACCACCGACCATGGGCTGCGAGTCAAGTGCACCCTTTTTTGTAATTTACAGAGCCGAGCGCGAACCCATGCATATTGGTGATAGGCTTGTATGAGTTGTTAGATCCAGCGACCTAACTCATTGAGCCACCCGGGCCCCCTCGATCACATTTTAGCAACAAATTAAGAAATCTTACAAAAATGAAAGAAATGTTAGACAATTCTTACTTGATTTAATCTAATACTTTTTTTTGTGTCTTGGATAAATTAACTTGTCAAAGAAAAAAATAAGACTCTTTTCATGCGATCAAATTGGTCATGTCACCATATCTCCATTTTAACGCATGAGTAAACATGATTTGAATTGTTGCCCCCCTTTAATATTAATATGAATCAAATATGAATCTGCTGTGTGACTTCCGTAAATGATAATTTTATTTAAATCCTTCGTTTTCGTTTCATTTGCCAACATAAATCATTTTAATGTTGATTTGGCCTACAATAGGATTTATAAAATTTTGAATAATATTATATGGGCATTTTCGATTCTTTAAAGAATTGATATATTCGTGCAGTAAGTGTGTGAAAATCAGAAATTGACATTTCTCTTGCATTCAGAACGACTTTGATCAGTGGTCGTGATGGTTTTAAGATGCATGTAGATTTAAAATACATTTGTATTACTATTTCAATGTGACAACATAGAATTCCAACAATATGTGGTTTATGCATTATATATTTGGTCAAAGAAATCTGGGACGTAATATAACTTGTAATATATTGGGAAAAAATAATTTGGAAATTATCTCAGTATTAATTTATTGGTGAGAAAAAAATGGGGAAATAATTAATCTCAATAGCACTAGGAAGGAAAGAATTGTGCAAGTAGTAATAAAAATCAAAATATTGGGTAAAAAAATTAGAGGAAATTGTCTCAGTATTATTTGGTAAAAAAATGACGAAATAATCTCAAAATCTGTATAAAAAAAAAAAATTGGGGAAAAATAATATCAAGGAATTTTTTTTTAAATGGGGGAATAAAATCTCAATATTATTGGAAATGGTTACCGGGTAGAAACTATTGGGAAATAATATAAAAATAAATTATATTGGGTCAACATATTGGCGATCATGATCGTATGGTAGTTGGATTTACAACTACATTTGTACCATATGCAATCAGTGCCTATCACCACTAATGTTGTGAGTATGAATCCCATTCATGGCAAGGTGTACTTGATACAACTGTTTGTCAGTGACTTGCCACAAGTTTGTGGTTTTCTCCAGGTACTCCTGTTTCCTCCACCAAAATAAAACTGACTGCCACGATATCTCTGAAATATTGTAGAAAGTGGCATTAAACACCATAGTCCTATATTTAATACATAGATGAAAATAATTTGAAAGGGGAGATAACTCAATACTTTCCAAGTTTGTCAAAAAATCTAGTGTATCACTATTTATGCTGTTTTCCAAAAGATTTACTTTTACCTTCAGATTATTGAGTTAAATGGCAATAAAAACACCTCTTCATTTTCCAATTTGTGTTTGATGTTAAAAGTCTGATTGAATATTAAGATGTCAGCTTGTCTAGAATTGATTTGTAGATTTGTATTAAGGCAGATTGGTATGTTTTTGTACACAGAGATTAAATAATACTTAACAAATAGGCACAACATCAAAGAGGGAAAATCTAATTTCATTTCTTGTGAAGTTTGTCAGAGGAAATACCTTTATACAGGTACAAGGAAAATTCTGTTGGAAGTATTTAGTAATTTGTAATTTGTAATAAGAGTTTCATTTATATTTTTTATTGAGGCTTTTCAGATGAAAAATAAATAAATCAAGCAGATTAATATTCTGCTTAGAAACTTTGATCTCAAGTTGATATATAGACAATATATGTACATTGTCTACAAATATAAAATGTATTTGTACCAGCTTTTGAAACAGGTAGAAAAGCGAGCTTTTCTGCCATGATTCGCAACGAGTGCAAATGAATTATATATT
Organism: Gigantidas platifrons; assembly: GCA_002080005.1. Lineage (NCBI taxonomy): Eukaryota > Metazoa > Mollusca > Bivalvia > Mytilida > Modiolidae > Gigantidas > Gigantidas platifrons. The sequence goes on from MJUT01035249.1 coordinate 155,383, forward strand.
TTTAAATAATGTATGTATATTCATGTTGTGTTTATCCTGCATTGTCAAAAAGCCCCTAAACAACTGCCATATTGTCTAATAAGAACAGAAACAAGCATTGTTCTAATAGTTTTTTATGGTGTTCCCTGTGAAGTCTTGCACTTTTACTGTTACCGTTTCTCAACATGAATCAGGTACAAATGTACCAGTATCCAGTCAATGCAATTTGACTGCTCAAATAGAACAAATGCAGGATATAAGGTGTTTCTTGGTACAAGCCAATCATGTGTTCCTTTTCTTTAATTTTACAATCTAGATCTGTGCCAAAACCCACTGATTTATAACTCTAGACTAAGCGCCAGTCTAGTAAAAATTGGGTTGGGCTAGCGACTGGTTTTAAGCTTGAAGACCATTAATTGGATGTTTATGATACATTGTAGTTAAAATTATTATCTACTAGACATATAAAGTTTTATTTTTGCAATGGTCTGGTTGCTGGAGATCTATATCAAGAAGATCAAGATCCTATTAACTGATTTAACCCCTCTATTTTTTATACGACCAGTTGAAGCACACAATTTTTGTGTTCGTATTATGGTATGGGTGTAGGTTATCTTTTTTGTCATCAGTTTTTTTCTCAGTCTGTAGACAAAATATTTTTTCACAACAACTTAAGTTCTATTCAACTGGAGGGCCTGGGTGGCTCAATGAGTTAGGTAGTTGGATTATCTAGCAATACATACAAGCCTATCACCAATACGGCGTGGGTTCGCGCTCGACTTTGTGAATTACAAAAAAGGGTGCACTCGACTCACAGCCGCAAGTGATAAAGTTTACCAGTTATTTGCTCATGGTCGGTGGTTCTCTCTGGGTACTCCGGCTTCTTCCACCACTAAAACTGGTCGCCATGATATCATATAGCTGAAATATTGCTGAAAGTGGCACAAATACCAAAAATCAAATCAAATCTATTCAACTGATTCTTCTGAAATTTTAACACAATGATTCTTGGCATAGCATAAATGTTTAGATTGATTTTGGGGATTCTAGACCAAACCATTTCAAAACAAGAGGCCCCCAAAAATATGCCACCTATGGTTGATTTGCTGCAGTCACATCAAGGTGGTGATAGCCCTTTATTTATGCCTATTCCTGTTCCAAGCCAGGGTCTAGATTTCTATTTGTAGTAGTTTCTGTTGTATATTAAATACAAGTTTCCCAGAGCCAGAGGAGTGTAGCCCTATATTTATGCTTGTCTCTAGCCAGGATCTAGATTTCTATTCTAATGGCTTTTGTGGTATTTTTTTGTGTGAGTTTAAAGTTTGCAAGGGGAGTGGTTAACTAGTTGAATTGTTTTGATTGGTGCTTCAGATTTCCAAGATAATATTTATTTCAAATTTTTGTGCCACCTGCATTTGGAATTACCATCAGAATCCATCTTTCTCATATCATACCGTTTTTATCTATGTATAATGCACACTTTTTTTACTATGAGAAATTACCTTTTTATTTGTCGAGGGGTATGAATATGATATAGTTACTACATGTATACATACACCTGAGCACAAGTGACATATATGTACCTCATATTTGATTTTCCTTGAATTGCATTTTCTTTTAGTTGCCATGATATAGCTGAAATATTTCTGAAACAAAGTTGCATTAAGCACAATAAATCAAACCATTTTCTTTTAAGTTTGCTCATGCCTTGCGAGTTAAAACATGTTTCACCTTTGTCATATATACAACATGATGTTTGGGGAACAGGTGAAACATGTATTTAGCAAAAATAGCCATAAAATTTTTAATATATGTTCTGTGGACTTCATCATTCAGTTTTATATTTTTTTTGGTGTAAAACAGCTGTTCATGTATTATTTATAAGTATATGATATAAACCTGTTTTATATAAGATGGTAAAATTTCTAGATCATAAAAAAATATGATTACATTGTAATTGATGGCCATCTTAGTCCATAATAATAAACAAAAATATCAAAATGAAAAAAAAGAAGATTTTAAGATTATTCGGGTGTATTTGATTGTGGAAAGAGGCTATTAAGGTGTTGTTTGTGTCATGTTTATGGGACAGGAAAATTACACCATGTAATATTATATATTATTTTTTATGGACCTTCAATATTAAGGAATAATAGTATTGTCTTTGAAGAGTTGCGGACGTCTGTTGGGGATTTGACGTTGACAAATGCAGTATTACTGGCAACACGGAGCAGTGTGACTGTAAAACAAATATATTTACCATTATCAATTAGTAGGAAAATTTGCTAAATACTGTATAAAATTTGATATGAATTATTGTGAATCAAACAAATTTTGATATGGTATTGGTGAAATGATGAAGAGTTTGTCACAATAGCTACAGGTTACTAAACCTGATGTACCATGTTATATGAATACTGGGCAGTTGTTGGTGTCTAGCTCAAAACCAAAAATTAAAATCAAAAGATTGTGTTCTTTCTGCATTTTCCTTTTTACAAATGGTACTCGTGGTAAACTTCAATTCCATAAGGTAAGTTGTCGTGGTTGTGATTGTATGGTAGTTGGATTTACAACTACCTGTGCAATCAGTGCCTATCACCACTAAAGTTGTGAGTTCGAACCCTGTTCATGACAAGGTGTACATGTACATGTTCTCGATGCAACATTATGTGATAAAGTTTTGTCAGTGACCTGCAAAAGATTGGTGTTCTTTTCCCGGATACTTCTGTTTCCTCCACCAATAAAACTGACTGCCACGACATAACTGAAATATTGTTGAAAGTGGCGTTAAACAACATAAACCACCAACAACCAAGTCAAAAATAAAAAATAAAAAATTTGTGTTCTTTTTGCAATTTCTTTTTTAAGACAGAAACTGATATATGGTAGGTGTGCATTAACTCATGGTAAACTTCTAGTTAATAATTATCCCTATTGCTTAATTTCAGATGATATGTACTTTAGAAAGGGCAACAAAAATAGGATCAAAGGGTTAGAAAAAAAAATAAAAAATAGGTTTTGAAAATATATTTATAAAGACTAGACCAATTAAAGCTAGATAATTTTCTCTTTTTGAGACATGGCTTTATTTCTTAAGAAAGGGATCGTTGTTCTAGCTGTGTCTGGAGAAAATAATATGTAATATATATATAATTGTAAGTAATAATTCAATGAGAGCTTTGTATAATCTGGAGAGTTTCCAAGTGGTATGTCTAAACTATTATTGCAACAAAATTCATTTTGTAACATTAAATTACAGTTATCAGGAATATACATATGTATTTCTGGCTATTATTTTGTGTCTTTTATGAAATCTTTTAAATATTTTAAGAGTTAAAATTGGTTTAACTGTGCTTATTGAAATACCATGCAGAGTTAATGACTAATAGATATACAATGTACAGCTTAATTAGCTTGTAGCAGTTGAGATATTGGAGATTACAAGCAAGACTCAAGGTTTCCATAAAATGGCCTAAACCCCAGCAACTATATGCTAAACAGGCCTTTCAGTAAGGGTACTTTTACTCACTTAAAATGGTAATTGGTACCTCCTGATTTCAAAGACTGAGATATGAGATATTCATGAAAAATTTTCAAATTTTAAGAAAAAGTACCACCTGTAAATAGTGAAGTACTGGTACAATATTGAAAGTCCTGGTTGTGATTGTACAAAATGTATAGCATTCAATCGACTGTATGCCAATACATTTGATAAGAGTTTTAGTGTTTTATGAAATGTTTTTCTCCACCAATAAAACTGACTGTCATGATAAAACAGAGACATTGTTGAATGTTGCGTTAAGCAATCTTAATTCTGATAATTAATTTATTTTTATTGATAAAATTATGGTCGAAGTTTGTTTTTCCGTTTTACTTTGTCCTTCAGGCGTCACATGTATATCATTTTTTGAAATATGATTTTTTTTCCTGTTGCAACAATCAATAAATTGGAATAATCCTTAAAGCAATTCCGTTCAAATTATTACATACTTAAAAAAAAGGGTAAAAACAAATTTCAATTTCAATAATTGTGACCTCTTATTTATCAGCTCTTTGAAAATTGACATATTTTTTCCCACTTCTAATTAAAACACCAAATAAACATTTTAATTTAATTGAATTTCAATCCTACGTGATCAAGCGATATATCTAGACTTAAGCGTGCGCATCCATGTTCTATCGGCACATTGTACGATTAATTTTGTCTTTGTAGGATGTTATTTATAAAGATAGGAGTGTCCTATGAGTTGAGCAAACATACTAGGAAAAAGTCTATATTGATAAATTGTATAGATGAGAGAAACAGTTGCAGTATTTTTAACTGTGTTGTTTGCTTGTCCTTGACTCTGTGTAAATAAGTTGTTAATAGTGTTTAACTTATTATGTTGAACGATTTGATTAATTTACATATATAGGTGACACAAACATACCAGGATAAAAGTGGTATGGTTTCAAATATATAATTATATTGAGTATTGGTAGATCAACTTTTGAGGATCCCTTTTCTACAATCGTGCTCTTAAGGGGGTTAGGGGTTAATATGGTTATGGTGTTTAATGCCACTTTCAACAATATTTCAGTTATATCATGGCGGCCAGTTTTATTGGTGGAGGAAACTGGAGAAAACCACCGACCTGTCGTCGTCGTGCTTTCAGAGCTTAATATACAACATGAATATCTTAAAGAAAAACACTTTTCTACTATGCATATTGGTACGTGCTCCTTTTGGTTCTTAGTCACTACATCAGCAAACCTAGAGGGGACTCGAGGCTTCATGTGTGTCTGTCAGTCCATCAGTCTGTCACACTCTAGCTTTCTATGTTCTTTTTTATGTGATTGGTACATTTTGCAGAGATATTGGTCCTAATTTTTTGGTATTTAGATTTTAGTCATGTTATTGAAAGTTACTGATACAGATTGAGTGTTACTGCAATTGCTTAACTTTTAAAGGAATTAAATTATGGCATGTTGGCCTTAGGAAATTTAACGAAATGAACAGTATTTTGCACTCTTTTCTAGTATAGATTAATTAGTGTCCTGATTTTGTGGTATTTAGTCATATTATTAAAAGTGACTTAATCAAGTTTGAGCTGCCTTCCAATATAATTCAATTCAATATTTATTTTCATATTTCAAATTTGTGACAAACAATAGAAAAAATGAGAGAAAAAACAGTACATTTGTATACAACAAGATGTAATATTAAAGCATTAAACTTTATCTCAATGTCCTCCCTCAGGCCTCGATGCCACAAAACTTTTTCTTTGCTCAAATCTGTGTTCCAAACCAATCAAATTTGAGTATTTCCTTATTTGAGAATATTCTCAGACTTAAGTAAATTCTCAGGTTTTATGGCACCAGGGCCAGGTCAGTTTTAGTTACTGTCTAATAAAGGAAACTGTTGCTTTTGCTTAAATTATAGATATATGATTTTATACTACAAAGTTAAATCATGAATGAATACCTGGATTTCCAACATCACATGACATGGTCTTTTTAATGTTCAATGATTTGAAGTGAGAGGTGAACGTTCGTTTTGTTGATATTCAAGTGTGTTTAAACTTTCTTTTCATAAGGTCTTCAGATATACCAATGTAGCCTTGGCCAGTATGGGGACATATATATGTTGCTTTAACAATACTCTCAAAATTATTGTTATTTTGATTACACTTACAAATGTATCAATGTATAATCTCCTATTTATGAAAGTATAAAAACATAAAATGATGGATATCTAAATGAAAAAAAAAAAAATAATTGAATATCAAAATAATGAAACAAAGAAATGATGAATATCAAATGAAACAAAAAAAAATAAAAATAATAATGAATATCAAATGAAACAAGGAAATGGAAAATATACTGATATATTTTTTTTCAAGAAATTTGACTTTTCTTTGAAAAATAAGCTTGCATTTAAACTGTAATTACAATATATATTGCAATTGGGGAGGTATACTAATAGATTAAAAAGCAAAAAATACCACACTGTCGAAACAGTTCCAAAATTCAACTGGAAAATCGGTAGATTAATAGAGGCAAAATCTACACCCCAAACACAAGCACATGTTCATGACTGCTCACTTTCCACACTAAGACATGTAGGTTTTTTTTCTATAAAATTTGTAATTTTGCTTAACGGTAATTATGTAAATGTGATTTTATTTTTAGCCTATATAAAAGTACAAAGAACAAATAATTGCATTGAAATTGAGATATTTTCTATCTCACATAATGATACACAGGACAATTTTAGTCAGATCAGGTGGTGGTGGTAGTCTTAACTACTCCATTTTAGTCAGATCAGGTGGTGGTGGTAGTCTAACTACTCCACTTCTTGTTTGATTTTGATTTGTAATGTTACAACTAAATGAAGATATCTTTTATCTGGTACATTTTGATTTTTAAGTGTTTACCGAAATCGTTGAATGGTGTCAGAAGATCAAGGATTGACGAACCCATTTTATATAATTGGAGACTAGAAAACAAACGTGGGAATCTAAATTGAAAATTTTAATTGTTCGTTTTCATGTAAAGTGTTAACAACATCTCAAAATTATGATAGTCGTGGAATGTTAAAAATCTTGTTATTAATGTTAAAGTGTATTGTTGTTTTTTTAGTTTTTTTTTTTTACCACCTGTGTAATCACTAATTGTTATTTGTACTTTATGATAATGAGGGGAGGACTAAGATATAAGTGGTTTTTTTTTTATGAAATGACAGGTGTGATGTCTCAATGTTTAACTGAATTCTCTTCTGTTATAAAATTTTTAGAAAAATCTTGAATAAAAATAAGTGGGCACAATGTAAATAAATAAAGGAACTATAGGACATTCAGTCCTCAAGATGAACACGGATCCTGCGATCCAAGGCCAGCAAAACTTTGTTCGGACCAGAAAATTCAGATTGTTTTAAGAACTATATAAAAGTAAATTCAAGAATTTGATTCGTACCAGTGAAGTCAAATTTTTCATTTCGAAGACTGGGACATCATCTACATTTGTATATAACGGAACGTGGAACATGAAGTTAAATGACAGACCTGAGGCTAGCTTCTTTTTGTTTTTCTTGAAAAGCCCATGCATGAATCAAAATCTGCCTCATTCGAATAAAGGAACAAGTCAGATAGAAGAGGAGCAGAGTTGGTACCCATAGGAATGTCGATTGTATGTTGAAAAATATTTCACAAAACATAACAAATATATGTTGTCAATCTAAAGCTCGAACATTTTGATGATATCAGTTTCAGAGAACTTTTTGTCAGAATCAGAGTGGTTTTTGCAAAATAAGATTTGTCCCTTTACAAAACAAGGTATCTGTGTCTAGGTTGGCTCTTTGTAATGAAACAAAGTTGAACTTATTTCTTTTATCTGTCAAGGGTTTGAGTAGGGAATAGTTGTATAAAGGGTAGAGAAGTCAAATGTTTTAATGCTATTGCATAAGGAGAAGGATCTGCAGATCTTTAGATAGTAACTTCTAGTGAAAAGGTCAAGTATGATAGCAATATGTGTGAAAAACAATTAGCCTTAAGCCCCAGTCTAGTAAAAATTGCTTTAGGATAGTGGAAAATTGCATTAAAATTGCTAAATCAAATAGCAAAAAATCTTCTAAAATGCCTTTCGGGCTAGTTTGTCAAAATGTTTTTGGTACAGACTGCAATGTATTAGTATGGATTCCTTAAGTCAATTCTTGAGAGTATATGATAGTATATACAGGGATTTGGGTCATATTGTGCAATGATTAACATTGGTAGTGGCCATTGTGGTTCTAGACCAGCCCTTGTGGTTCGACTCTACTTTATCGCATCGGTTCTATTAAAAATCAAACGAGGGAGTGCTATATATACAACCTATTATAGTACAGGTACAAATAAAATGTAGTTGATAGTAAATGGTGTACTATCGGGCATATACATTTTGTAGTTTGTTCTCTTTTATAAAAAGTAGGCCTAATAATTTTGCCCCGTCACTTTACAATTTTTATGAATGAAGGTAACAATTTCATTGAACTTCTCAATTCGGAACTGAAGCACGCAATAAAAAAATTTGAGATAGATTTATTTGATTGGATGTTTCTGTTGCCGAGATACCCTGTACAGCCAATGATATGCCTTGTAACTTTATACATGATATGTAACTTGTATCTTAACAGAAGTGATAATGGTATCATATAAATGTTTGTTTACATAGAAAAGAACTTTGTTTGTTAAAGGATGTTTCAGAATTGGAGTAGGTTATTTAAGGTCATACCTTTGCACACTATGATTGACAGATATTGGGGTAGTGACGGATTGATTTTATACAAAGTAGACGGTAATAGACTATTACCCTTCCAAAGTATAAAATTAAATACTTCGGCTGTTATGAAAGTAGTATTGGTATTAAGTTTTTCTTGCATTGATAAAAGGGTATTGTCGTTGTTTACATCTAAAACTACTGGGGTGATAGTCTTTTTAAAAATGCGGTTAATAATAAGGAATAGAAAATAAATGGGTTATCGAAGAAATATTTTTGTGATGAAAAGTTTAATTTACATGTAGATTCTGGTCATGCCCCGTAGACCAATTCAGTCCTCGAAATGAAAATTTGAATTTATTGGTCCGAATCATATTCTTGAATTTATTTTTATACACATGTAGTTCCTTCATTAAACAGTCATTGGAACTGAGGACAGGGGGCACTTGATTCCATTTGTTCTATTGTGTATTGAATTTGTTTATATGTTGTACATTGTATGTTTATGTATTGTTGACTATTCAATGTAGCCATTGACCCTAATGAGGGTGGAAATTGTGCTTAATAATAAAGTCTAAATAAAAACAGCAAAATTTACTGCTCCAAACAAAGTTTTACTGGTCTTGGGCCTGAGGACCGGTGCTCATCATGAGGAGTGGACCATTCCAAAAATTTGTCCTCTTGTCCTATAAGCAGTCATTGATTGACCCCTAGCTTACAAATGTGTAGTGATTAGCATACAAATCAACCCTTTGAAGCTATCAGAGAAAAATATTATACTTAAAAACCAGTTAAATCATGTTTTGTGAAAAAATTGCTTTTCCTAGATAAAGCTACAAATGTATCTGCACTAATTTACCTACTAAGAACACCTCGCCAGAGTGGGATTCAAACTCACAAGGCATATATAGGTACATTGTAGTTATAAATCCAACTACCATACGATCACGACCACAATGGCACCACATATATAACAATGACAAAACTCCCTCTTTTTTTCAGCTGGTTAATGTTTAATTGGATATAAAAATTCATTCATAAAATTATTTTGCCTTAAACTAATCAGTCAAGTCAAGTTTGATAACTACCATGCACCATTATACATCAAAAAAGGGTTAAAAAAAAATAAATAAAAAAGCATTTAAATCATTGAAATTGTGCTTCAGAATTAAATAAAGCAGGATGGCACCATCATAGTATTCAATCTTGTATCAGCTTCATTAGTGAACTCTATACTATTTGTTCAGTCAACCATGACTTAATGTTATTAACTGCAATAAATTCATGAATTGATCTGTTTTCTACTTTGGAGTTATAAATCTATTTTGATAGCTTATATTATAAGAAGGGGGGGGGGGGGTAAAGGCCTATTTAATTTTCATTCAACATGTTTGCCCTTTTTATTTAACAGTTTTCGTGTTTCAGGTCCGTTAACGTTATTTACCATGTTTCGTGCACACAGAAAAATATACTCCACACAAGGATAAAAATTATTTTCCGTTCATCGTGAAATTCAGTTTTATTTCACGTTCTTCCGTGTACGTTCATACCCCCTCTTTACCACCCTCGTATAACCCTACAGATATGTAGTCTATTTAATGAAAAGCCAAATTAACTGGTGGTTATTCATTGTGTAAAACTTTTGATATTGACGGAAAATGAAAGGACGGAGATCCACGATACTGATGTAGTCATCACCTCTTTATTTGTTATGAATGGGATATTTGTTACGATTCAACTGTTTTGTGGTTTTATGTGTAATGAGGTTTTTTCCATTTTTAGAATAGATGGATCGAGAATCAACGATTTGGATCGAAACGGAATAATTTTGTATCCCGATTAATATTGTAATATTACCTTGATGTTATAAATTAAGAACTCAACAATCACCTCTTAAATTTAGAAATTTAAGCCAATTTGCACAGATCGTTAAAATTAAATTATCATAGTTTTGTGATAGAATGGCATTAGATTAAGAACACATTTTTATACAATGATGGCTCCATATTTAAGGTGTATGGAAGAGACAGTCCTGTTTGAATTAAACATGAGTCAGAAGTTAAAATTAGTGGTTTGAAATGAGAGAGTAAAATTGTAGCAATTGGTGGTTTAAGATTATGTGTTTAATTTATTGAAGAACAGAAATAACATTTCAATCATTCTAAGCATAATTTCAGTCTAGAAATTAACGTATAAGCGGTAATTTGCATAATTTTACTCCAGGTAAAGAATTGTATGTAATTCACAGGCACTTGTTTCATTCAAAAAATATATGCCCCCTCCTCTTCCTTATTTCAAGGTAAACATCTGCCCTTTTCCCCTTCACCACTTCGACTCAATATTTTTCTCTTATTTGTGATCCTTTCGCTGACCCAATTATATCGTTACACTCCAGAGATATTTCTCTTTTCGACTGCCACATTTAAATATACCTACCGGGGCCCCCTCAGACGAATTGGACAAGAATATTCAGCAATCGTAGTTTGTTTTATTTTTCAGTCAGCGAAAGGATCACAAATAAGTGAAAAATATTGAGTCGAAGTGGGGAAGGGGAAAAGGGCAGATGTTTACCTTGAAGTAAGGAAGAGGAGGGGGCATATATTTTTTGAATGAAACATGCCTGTGATGTAATTGCCATCCATGGTGAAACTGTATACAAATCTGTTAGTACTGTGTCTTAATAAGTAAACGTTAGAAAAAACCCAGAAGAGCTACTGTACATGTGCTGCAGCTAACTTAATGATATATGTCACTTGAGAAAACAGCTTTGACGTATCTATGAAAAATTTCAGGTCCATGTGATACTAAACGGTAGTAAAAACAGGGCACTTGACAGTAATGGACATTCTTAGACACTTCTAATGCTAGTCTGAGATTCCTCTGCTGTTCGACTTGCTTGTATGGCTCCAGCAAGTCGAACAAAAAACCGTCGGACGGCAGAGGAATCTCGGACTATTCTACTGGTACCTGTTGAATGTGTAAAAAAATGTCGAGACCAAATAGAAATACAGTCAAACTTGTCTCATGTGACCTTCCAAGGCAACATTGTAATATGGTCACATAAGACAGGTTGTTGCTATATACAGGTTTGATTATTGTGATTATTGTGAAATGCACTGTAAATGTAATTTAAATGAAGGTCACAAAATATGAGTTTCTGCTTAATAGAGGTGGTCACTAATGCAGGTTTGACTGCTTAATAGAGGTGGTCACTAATGCAGGTTTGATTGTGTGTAGTTCTAAAATCTTCATAATAGATTAAAAAACTTTCTTTGTATGACCCCTTGTTGACATTAGAAGCTGAGGAATGTTTTTATGTTTCATTAATTCATACTTTTATGTGTAAACTAGAGTTATTTGCCCTGTAGATGCTTATGTGGATCATAAAAAATCTTTTTACCTTCATCTGTACAACATGGGTTTTTTTCTTTTATTTACCTTATATCAAAGTCAAGATGTTCATAAGATGTTTATAAGCATTCAGTTAGTGTTAAGTTTTATTACAGAATAATACATAAACACTAAAGGCACCGATGCAAAAAGTGGGGGGGGGCACATTGTGTAGAGAGGGGTATGTAGACTGTTTAAAGACATGATGCAGGGGGATGACACATTGTGTTGAGAGGGGGCTGGTGTCTCCAGCAGGCCCAGGGCAGCATTTGTTGAAGGGCAAGACCCTCTGTATAAGATCATGAGAATTGGAATGTAGAGGATGTAATGGTTACAAAGAAAATAGTGTAGTGGGGCCCATCTGAACCTGAACCATCGTGGTTGTGATCGTATGGTAGTTGGATATACAACTACCTATGTATTCACAATTTCAGTGCCTATCATCACTAAAGTTGTCAGTTTGAATCCCACTCATGGCGAGGTGTACTCTACAAATATTGACTTTTAATGAGGTCTACTCGTGACTATACGGACCTGATCAATGATTGATTGACCGAGGCCAACGGCGGAGGTTAATCAATCATTGACCAGGTCCGTATAGTCATGAGTAGACTGAAATTAAAAGTCAATAACTGCATTATTAAATAATAAGGAATTTTTCAAACTTAATAATTGTTTTATCACTTTTCAATATTATTATTTAAATATTAAAATTTTGAACTTTAAAAAAAAAAAAAAATATTTTATAATTTTGAAATTTTTTGAAAATTTTGAAATTTTATGAACGAGTAAGACACAATTTGATTGGTCGACACAACTTGACATCTTGGCTTTGGTTGGTCGGTGGGAAAGCCCAAATATACCTCACGCGAGGTGTACTCACTTGCACACGATGTGTATTCACTCTGAGGTAGAGTTGAGAAAATGCTGTTTAGGCCAATCAGAAAAAAGCAAAATTCCTTATCATTTAATAAAATACAATGCAACATTATGATGATAAAGTTGAAATATTGTGAAAGTTGAAAAAGTGGCATTAAACATAAAACCCTAACCCAAATCCCTTGACCTGAGTAACAAGACAAGTGTATTCATGGCAATATATATGAGAGCTGCAGCGTTTTCTAACAATAGATTAGAAATAAACATGTGGCAACTTTAATCACAGTCACTTGAATTTCTATTAATATTAAAGAAAAAAAAACAGACTAAAATCCAAAAAAATATATACCTAGGTATACCTATATTATTATATAGGTAGATGTACATATTTTGGGGATTTTGTACTGTTTTTTTTTCGTTTATATGGATAGAAATTAATTATATATAAAGTGACTGTGATTAAATGTTTTGTTTTCCGATTCATCTTTACTATAAAAAAAAAATTAATTTAAAAAAAGAGCATCACTGGGAGATTAATAGTGATGAAAAAAATGTTACTTGAATTTCTGCATTTTTACACAATAAAAAATTTAGAAAAAAAAGCACACGGACAGTTAACAGTTTTAATCTCTCATAAATCTTTAAACCACTAACATTAAAAGTTTATTGTAGTTTCACTTCATATAAACATTCGTGTCAATTTAAATGTCACACCATACATCAGATAATGCACATAGTAAATAAAATACGTTTTCTTTCTTGTTTAATGCTTTATTGCACATTTTTTCGTTTGTTAAAAAAAAAATTGAAATATGTAAATTTTCCCCCTACGTCTATTTACATTTGTATGCCAGTCACAATACAGGTCAAAATATTTCTTTAAAGAAAGGTAATATCGTACTTTCTTGTTTGAGAAAAATTCATTTAATGATGGTTTATTGGCCCTTAAATCACGGTTAAGTCTTTTGTCTCTTTAGATGATCTCATGACTCCACTTTGATCTTGACGAAAACCACACAGGTAAAAATATAGAGATATGTATTCGCATATATTTTCTTTGATCATGAATGAAGGTGTTTTTCTGTATAAGAATGTAAAATAACTACAGCAGTATGTATCACCATAAAAGAAAGGAAGCAAATGCTACACTCCTCCTGTTGTAATCTTCTGGAATCTAGAATAAAATATGGGTTAGGGTTATGGTGTTTAACGCCACTTTCAGCAATATAGTATATGCCTTGCCATGTAAATTAAAGAAATTATGAAAACTGTATGTAAAATTTTTAATTTTCCATTTGAATTTGAGATTATATTTTTTGCTGTTTTGAAATATTCAAAAATATGAATATACAGTACAGAAGACAGTGGAATTCTAAAACAAAGGTCAGAGACGGATCCAAAATTTATGAAAGGATGGGTCCTGCTACATTTTTTTGGCTCTAATAGAGGAACTTTAGGACTAAAATTCTCCCTTATAATCCCTGTTAATTAAAATAATTTATAGATGTAAAAGGGGTGGGGGACAGTGCAAATTTGTTATCGTTAAATGCATATTTATATGCATTCACTGCAAATATTTATTTGACTATATTTTGTATTAAAGTTTTTTTTCCAGATATATGAATTAAAAAAAGTAATTTGTCGAACTTATTCTATCTAAGTTTGCTAACAGCAAACACATATTTGTTTTAGGAGTGGCCTAAACACAGCATTTTCAGAAATTACAAGCCTGCCTTTAGTGGTGTTTTAAAGCTTAGGGATGATTAAGAATCGTGCTAGTATTATAGTATATATGTATATCCTATTACATGTATTTATACATTTGCACTTCATATTTCAATAATCTTTATTTTTCTATTTTGAGATACGATAATTAAGCCATGTGTTTTACCTTGAACAGAAAAAGAAAATCTCAAATGATAACAAAAAAATCAATCTTGCATTGTCTGAGAGGTATTTAATGGCTTCACATCTGTTTCAATTATGTAACTTTTATTACATAATTAGGCTTAATAGCCCTTACTCCCTGACTTTGAACTTTTGTAATAAAAGAACATTCAAATAACAGAATACCCCAATAAATATCAATTAAACTCATAGCAGGAAGATCAGCTTTTAAAGAGTTGATTTGTGGGAGTGACATTAATGCCACTATCAACAATTTGAAACTCACATTACCTACATCAAATGTACATTTCACAATAGTTTGGAAATACAATATAGTAGACTAGGGTCACATTGGGGATCCTAAATTTCCTTCAGTTACCTATATGTTACAGAGGCGGATCCCGACATTTCCATAAGAGGGGGGCAGGATGGGGAGGGGGAGCTAATCTCGTTGAGATTAGTATTAGGGGGGGGGGGGCTGTTTTTTTTTAATTTAAAAAAAAAAATTATATAGGATTTCAAAACAATTTGTTTTAGAAGAAACAAAAGATACCGAGCTGTAATTCAAAGCAAAAATTACAAAACATGGTAAAAAGAAAAAGGACAAGGACTAAATTAGTAATATTCTGTTTTACCAGTCTATAACCCCCTAAAAAAAGGAGGATGTTCCCCTGGAACCGCCTGTGCATTAACATCATTACTTCATTGATATTTCATGTATTTGTTTTACTGATATGGGCTAAGCTTTGGTCTGCTTCCTGTGTTTAACTCTTAAAAGTGTGTTGTTCATACTTATTTAAAGAGGTTATAAAGTCAGTGATTGCATAGATAGAGCTGTTATTGTTTCTTTTTGCTATACCGCTTCCTTGTTATACCACCCCCCTTTAACCTCCCTATCCTCAATTATCGCTTTTAAATTAAGTCAAATTAAAAAATAGGGTAGTTTTTATTTAACTTTCTCAATCCATGCAGTATTGCCATACTCTTTTATCGCCAAATATAGCTCTGTCCAAAAGGAGGCGGTATAATGAGGGTCTTCTGTACTTAAAATATCTCCTTTTGTTGCACATAGACTTTCAAATGTATGATTTACTTATCTTAATTAATATAAAAAAAATATTTGAATTAAAGAAAAAAAAACCTAATATGTACATGTAGGTGTGAATATTAAAAACAAATTAAAATCAAATCAAATTTTTAAGAGAGGAAGGTGTTATGACTCATTTTAATGACATTTTGAAAACAAATCATATACTAAAGTGATCTTTGGTTATCTAAGTATAAACGTATCGATAAAGATCCGTCTTTTTGCGGGTTTAGCGACACTGTACAAACAGACGTAACAATATTTGTGGTCGCTGACTTTTACAAGTCGTAGAAATTAATGATCGATTAAATTAAAATTCATGTCAGATAGTTGATACTTGCTCTGAAAAAAAAAAGATAATTTAAAATTAAAATTGATGGAAGACTGACATTCCGACAAGAGCTCATTCCTGAGTTGTGAATGGAAATTCTTTTCCGGTGTGATAATTCATCATGAAAAAAAATCAACCAGTAAAATAAAAAAATAAATTATATTTGCATTTTGTATATTGAACTTTATTGTTATTATATAACACTGCTGGTAACATTGGCACAGAGCATTTTGTATTTAAGAAATATTCAAGAAATACAAAATTAAAATTCATTAATATACAAAATTTATTTTCGTGGAACACAGCAAAGATCTGAACTTTAAATAGAATTAATTTTTTTCATTCATGAAAATTAAAATGCTGCAGCAGGGAAAAAAAAAATTCACAAGTTTGTTCCCTAAATTCAGATATGAAAATGTATTTATTTTAACACAATATTTCCAATAAGGATATTATAAAGGTTCTTGACACATAAAGCACACATTGTAAGATTTCGTTCACAAACCAAGACCATTAATTTCATTATCAGTTATGATGTTCCGAGTTAAAAAAAAAAAATGCAAAATAAAACTATTTTGCAGAGGTAATAACACACCCATGCACTCCTCACGTTGAGCACCGGCCCAAGAACAGTAAAACTTTGTTTGGACCAGTAAATTTTTCAGTTTTTATTTAGATATACATGTATGTATAAAATTAATCCAAGAATTTGATTCCGACCGATAAATTTAAATTTTCATTCGAGGACGAGGACAGCCCACACAGTCCTTGTTAAAGGGACATTATCTGCCAAATCATAAATTTTTGTTACCCATAAAAACTATCAGATATGATTGATGCCTTAATAAAACGTGTTTCTGTAACTTATAAATGTTATGAAATGTACGTGCATCGGGGAAAAAACATGCAACTGCTCGTGTTTTGAGATCGATCAAGAAATGGACACCATCTTTTTAATTATCGACATTGTTTACGGAGTTTGTCGAATCGTCATTAAATCAGTACAACAATGCACTTATTTCTTATTTTTTGTGAATCTGCTTTTAGTCGGTGTTAATTACGGACAAAGAACCATGCAAGTTGGCAGTTAATAAGCGACAAAATACAAATTATTCGTTTTTACCTGTCACTAGTAAGGTCAATAGCATACGGAAAAAGCAAGGTCAAATTATTTGCTTGCAAGCAATTAGTAATCGATGGTAATTTTCGTTCTCAAAAGGCGGAAAGTGGTTCGATAAGCTGTTTAATGTGAAATATTTACCTTTATTTCATCATTTTAAAGCTATTTACCAATTTCCAAAGCATAATTTTTTTTTGGTCAAAATCGTATCTAATGCCCATTTAAGTTATAGGTCTAAAATGTTGATAGTGACCTTTACTGTGATTGGATCGGTGATGGGATCGTATTAAAGCATACCTGTCTTGTATTTAAAAACCAGAAAACAACTACAGCAACATGCCAAAAATATGTCATTGCCACATATTCATATAAAAATACACTTTCTTTTAACAAATCTCAGAATTGTGAAAGGAAAGTTTAAACAGTGATGATCATCAATATTCGACCAATATCACTAATTTGTTTTCTGTAAAATTTAAATAAAATAAATTCATTATAAATGTAATATTAAATATTCTACAGTTTCATCCTGCAATTTAAAAACATTGAGTATTCACAAATTAAACACAAAATTTTAAGTCACAGTTTACTACATAGTAAATTATGACATCAAAAATTCTGATTTGTGTTAAACTTATATTACCTGAAAATCATTTTTTTTCAAGCAAAAAAAAATTATTGTTAGATTTACATGAAAAATTGCATATACAATTTTTTTTAAAGTTTCATTAAAATTAATCAAGAAAAAAAATTGTGAGAAAATTTCCATTAGAAACTAAATTTTTTTATTTTTTTTATTTTTTTTTTTTTATATAAATTTTCTTGAAAATCAAACAAGAACAAACTAATGGTAATTTTCTTAAAAAAAAACAACTTGTGGTCATCTAACTGTACTATATAATGATCATGAGCACTATAAGAATATAAATGTAATGTACATGTACAAATGTACATATACAAAAATGTATATGGCTTGTCAATCTTAAAACATGGTAATTAACAGTTTCTTGGTTTCAGAAGAAACGAGAAAAGTTTTGTATTGCCATTTTTGTTTCTAGGAGATTAAATAGGAAAAAGACTACCATGAATGTTTTCTAAGTACTTTTATTTTCTATGTAGTGTTACTAATTTTATAATTTGAAAATAAAAAGTTTCCTGGTCGACAAAATATAACCAACTGCAATAACATGAACCACTTCTCCAGTACACCTCGAACTTCAAAGCACAGAAATAATGACCAGAAGTCGTCTGAAAAAAATATAGATCCTGGTTTTGGGACAGGCACAAAAATGTGACAGTCTTAAAACCGGTTAATCAATGGGATCCCACAAGGTGTGATTATATATCAATGTGTATATAATGGTTCTCATTTTTGGTAGTTTTCGCCTGAGAATGGCAGTGATAATTTTTAAATTACCGCGGAAAATTTGCATGATCATTGTGTAGGAGTTTAAGATTCACAGCTGTATTTTCTGTGTATGGTACAATAAGTAACAATATAGATCTATTACAGAAAAGAAAAACGTAGATTATGGAAAGTGTTGTTATTTAAAAGCTTAGCAATTAATCATAATTTTCCTTTGACAATACACATAACACTATAAAGTGTAAAAGTTGAAAGATTTTGTGGTTATAAGAGTCGGATGTAATTGGTCTTCACTCTTTCTAAAGCATAATTTTTGTCATGTTTATGCAAATTAGATGGATGGTAAACTTTTGAAGTGTATTTTTGTAAGGTGAGAGAAAAAATTATGACAAATAGCCTCATGAAGGTGGTTTTTTTTTTTTTTTTTTTTTTATAAACTTTTCCTGTTTTGCATATTTTTGTAATAGTTATTGTGGTCAGAAGTATATAAACAAACATAATTTTCTTTTAATTAATAAATTATAGTATTAAATAATCCTTGACTTTATTAGGAGCAATGTTATCATAATATGGAGGGACACAAGAGGGTCCTGTTTTTAAATTCTGGGGTTAAAAGCAATATTGAATCCCTTATTCTAAATAAACATAAGAGAATACCAAAGGGGCAATCAAGAATGGGCATTCCAGAGAAACTGGAAATATAGGGTACATGAGACAAAGAAAAACCAAAGAAAAACACAACACAATATGTCTTAGACACCACTATACGTAAACAAACACTAATAACGTAAATTTATAAGACATGAGCCCTCCTACAAACTACTGGAGGTAAAGACGAACCGAACATCGCTTTTATTCAGAAATCATAACAGACATTACAACACGGAACTAAAAACTGTTATACTGTGCAACAATGTTTAGACTGTGTATTATTCTATAATAGAGAAAAACAAAATATTTTAAAGTAACGAAATATTGAGCTACAGTACTAGTATATTAAATCTAAAATATTAAATAAAAAAAATAAAAAAAGTGGTTGAAGCAAAAGATTCATTGTTAAAAAACTCTATAAACTATATTAAAAAAGAAATCTATAAAAAATAGAATCTTATTTTATTGAAAACTGATATTATTAGCTAGAGGTGAATTGAATTTCAAGGTAATAATTTTTTTTACCTGTGTGTTCATTCATTGATTAGATTTTCTCAATGATTTAAGGGGTTTTATTGTGACTTTGTAATAACTTTTATGGATTTATAAAGTCTTAAATTTATTCATAATACAGCCTAGAAAAGTATTATTAAAGATAGATCATTATGGCAGACATTTACAACAATATATTATGATGTATAAAATTAGTTCTTTCTGAGAAATGAAATAACCAATGTTACAATTACCCTTTGATCACCTGACTGTGTAAATCTAATAAAACAGTATCAAGAGGTAAAAGGGCCTTTGTTCTAGAAACCTGTTACAGATTAGGTATACATATACAATGTACATTTAACAGTCAGTCAGTGCCTATCACCACTGATGTTGTGTGTTGGAATCCCGCTCAAGGCAAGGTATAGTATACAACATTATGCGATGATGTTTATCAGTGACCTGTTTGTTGCAGGTCAGTGGATTTCTCCGGGTACTCCGGTTTTCTCCACCAATAAAACTGACCACCATGATAAAACTGAAATATTGTTGAAAGTGGTGTTAAACACCACTGAGTGGTATAAGATTGTTGACTTCTGACAACCAGTATAACTTTACTGATGTGGGTATGAGCTTCGAAACCCACCTCAAGTTTAAGGTCTCCAGATACCTATCCAAAGCCGAAGATTTTATCTCTTTCTTAGTAACGTCTGTTCTTCAGGATTTCCTTTCACAATAAGTCTGGAAGTTGCAAAATATCTGAAAATAATAATGAATAGCAATAACTCAACCCGCAAAATGTTTTAGGTACACAGAAATTGTTGCTCAGTTAATAATGAACATCACCTGTATTGAAATTTTGATTTTTGTTTTCCAGAAGTAACATGCGGAAATGCGAATGGCTTTCTCCGAGTATTTTTCTTATGTTAGCCGAGGCCCCCAAAAATAGTTTTGTTGGTCCTGTAAACCAAATAGATTTGAGCTTGGCTATTTTCTATATCTCTACATCTTAAAAACTTTCAATGGAAATTAAAAATATTAGGGACATACTTGAACCTCCCAGGTATAAAAATAGTACCTTAAATTGCTGCTGTGGAGTACAATCCCTACGATATGGCTGTCTGCTATTTGTGCTAGACCAATCAAATACACAACCCCCAACCTGTCTGATAGGACGTGCATAAATGTATATAGAACATGTCACACTCCCTGCAAGTATCATCATATTCTTCTGCTATTATACTGTCTGTTATTGTTGTCATTTATTTTTGTGATATACATGTAGTAAATAAGTAGTCTTTTTGAGTGGAAGTGAATCTGTGCAGGGTTTTTTATGATTTGGGGAAAAAAATAGTCCTTTAAACATGATTATTTTACTGAATATGTCTTGCATGATTTGATAATTGATGACATCAATCTCATATTTTACAGTCACAAATGAATATTTGTACTTTCTAATAGTACTAGTTTAGGAAAGCCAGCAAAACTCAATTTGTGATAATTTAATTACCATTTTAAGTCAGTAATGGATTGAACTTTAGATGTATCTCATTATAGAATATAAACCCTTGTAAGTCTGCTTAGAGACATGCTATTAGTGTACTTCCTGTCAGGGAGAATTCCTAGAATTTTTTTGTTGGTAGTATTACCATTAATCTATAATATGTGTGTATGTCTATATTTAATCTCTTATTTATTGACAAATCTTGTATTTACCCATGTTTTGGAGTCGTACAGTGTATATACAATGTTTCATAGAGATCTGCAATCATGTGTCCGACAATTTATGCATTAGAGATTTAAATTTGTTTCCGAGATGTCTGTTACAGTAACCAACTTGAAAATAATCAAACGCACCCAATATATATTACTAATCATTTATATACAATGTTTATTTAACGTGCACAAATTCTTATATTGAAAAAATGAAACATGCATATAAATTGAAATTTAATCTCCCTTTTTCATCCACGTGGATTTATTTTAGTTGATTTTTTGCAGTTTTAGATGTAATTTATAAATTCTTCATTTCCAGGAAGGTTTAAGTAGAATTAAGAAAAGATTATATAAATGAACTGTCTCATCTCTTTTTTCAGATTCATCCGATGAGTATATGTAGTCGAGACATGCCAGAACAAATGGTTTATGGTTGGGTAGGAGTCATGAAGTTAGAAAAACGTATCGGAAACCACTGTATGAATCTATATGAGCAGGTAATAAAATATAAAAATAAAAAATATCACTGTCGAAATAGTTCCAAAATACAAAACCCCCTAATGCACTAATACAAATCTATGTGGACTATGTTTTCTGGACCATGTGGATTATGGATGTAATGGGCCTTTTTTTTGGGGGGGGGGGGCGGAGGGGTTGGATAGCAAAATTGTTACTTTTGAAAAATCGTAGAAAGAGGCAACATTGATACCCCTAACACATATATACAAATCTGTGGACTATATTTTCTGGACCATGTGGATTATGGATGTAATAGGTCTTTTGTTTGTTGAATAGTAAAATTGTTACTTTTTAAATACAATTAGCCAAATTTAAGAGTTTCTAGCTGATAGACCAAACTAATAATACAGAGGGTTAAATTTCTTATTTTGTTATCGGTCATAATGAAATCTAAATATACACAACAAGCACATTAAAGAAACTGAAAGATTAGTTTTTTTTACAAAATCAAGTGAAATAGAGCTAGTGGATTGAAACCTTAATTCATTCTTTGACTGCGAGTTGTCTCCCCTTTGTTGTTTAATCTGATGTAATTCCTATCATTCAAAATAATCAAATCAAATGATTTTCCATAGCTACTTGGTGGAATACAATTTGATTCCTTTAGAAAACTTATTAAAAGAATTTGTTTATTTTTGTTTAAATAAAAAAGGGAGACAACTCTCAGTCACAGAATAGAAAATGGTTTTCATTCACTGAGCTCTCAAACATGCAGGAAGCACTTATTTTTTTTACCAAAGCGAAATATATTTTTTATATATTTGACAAGCTTAAGCAATATGGATGTACACAAACATGAGGGGAAGATTACATATAACAGTTTGAAATAGTCGAGGAACTGCATTGTTTGGGCTATTTTTCATCTCACTGTAAGAATAGGGTATTCAGTGATGAGTAAAACTTGTACACCAAATAAATGAGACTAAAATGAAGGGCCTTATGAGTTGTATCAGAGTTAGTGACAGTTTAATGAGCTGATAATGAAGGTCCTTATGAGATGTATCAGAGTTAGTGACAGTTTAATGAGCTGATAATGAAGAAATTATGTAATTTAAATCGTGAATGACAACTTAATAATTCATTAAAATTTTAATAGTTTTTAGTGGGTTCGTGTTATTCAATCTTTAGGTTTATTTGTAATGTTTGTAGATCTTGTTTGTCCTTTTGTTCTTTTTCTCTTGGCCATTGTGTTGTTTATCCTTCTTCAATTTATGGATTCTGTTTACTCCTTTGGTATCTTCAAACTCTTCTTAATACAATGGAGTACTGAAAAATAAGAATACGATTTGTGATAGACACTTGTAAGTCTAGCTGTTTCTACTTTTATACCATTGTAGTAGGTATGTACAGGTATAAATATACAGGTGTAGTATTTTACCTGCGGCAGATTAATTTCTTTGATGTCACTTCAGAGAGAAGATATAACACACTGCAATAATTATCATATAATTTAATTATTAGGTAAAAAATGCCATTCATTTTCAAACTGTCTTCTTTTATATGCTTTCATGACAAGACAAATTCTTGTCATTTTGGGGGGAGGTCCAAATAAGGGAAATCACAATTGTTAAAAGAAAAGTGTAAAAGAGACATTGATAAGACCGAAACTTTTAAGGTATCAGCCATTTTTCAAACACTGAATGGTCACTATATGAGAAGTAATATACTGTATTATAGAAAAAGATTAATGCTGATTTTGGTAAAAAAAAAAAAATCAGTCATTGACAATATAAAGTTTATCATAGGACCCTATAGGAAAAATGTTTTTAAAATCTATGTTTTCTGAAATAATTAAACCATTTAAAACTTATTTCAGCTGGAAAGCTCCTTTTTATGATACTCTACGAAGTTTAAAATATTTGTGTCAATATGATTTCAAAGATTGCCACCACTGTAGGACATTAAAAAGCCTTCTTCTCCAATGTGAAAAGGATCCAATAAAAAAGGTGGGGAATCCCTTTACAGTCAAGCATCGATTGCTTAATTTCACTACAATTAGCATCATATGGACCCGAGAAGAGTTTGAAGATACCAAAGGGGTAAATCAGAATCCGTAAATCGAAGAAGGACATTGCACATAAAGCTAAAGATCGAGTAACACGAACCCCACAAAACCAGGGTTGAGCTCAGGTGCTCCGGGAGTGTAGGCAGTTCCTGCTCCACCAGTGGCACCCTTTGTCTTACTCTAGTTACAAACTGGGGGAAATATTATTGTGATTCATTTTTTCTACTTTTTACACTACTTTATCTATAATTAATACATTTTGCCTTTGTTCTCAGTGGAGGGGGATGTTGTCAGTATCAATGACTGACTCTGATTCAGAAAATTATCTGTCAATGTGATGTCAAACATATTATAATGTTACAGATAAAAACAATAACATCAGTTTTGAAGATCGCGACATGCATTATTACAAGTATCACAGCTCTTCCTGTCAGACTCGCTGTGATTTTGGCGATAATGTCTATCTCGATCTTCATAAATGACAATATTCTATATATATCTTGTTCAAAACTGAAAGAACATCAAGAGATAATTATCAAACAATGTCAAACAATGTTTTCTTTTCCAAAGATAAAGGTACATGTAAATATATTAATTTATTTTTAGATATAGATAGACCTTATGTTGTAAAGAAAACACATTGATTAATAGATAATGAAATAAAAACAAAAAAACACTACGCTGCTATCGCTGCTATCGGAACAGTTCCAAAAGCCAATAGGAAAAATCGATACCCCTAAAAACAATGGTCAGAACAGTTACAAAATCCAATAGAAAAATTGTAGAAAAAGGAAAAATCGATACCTCTAAGAACAATGGTCAGAACAGTTACAAAATCCAATAGAAAAAATCATAGAAAAAGGCAAATTTGATACCTCTAAAAACAACTGTCAGAACAGTTACAAAATCCAATAGAAAAAATCGTAGAAAAAGGAAAAATTGATACCCCTAAAAACAACTGTCAGAACCATTACAAAATCCTAGAGAAAAATCATAGAAAAAGGCAAATTTGATACTTATAAACACTCAAATACATGACTGATTCACTACTTTCCTGGTTTGGTACAGGTACTTCAATTAAATGTGGCAGGTTTAAGCTAGTTTTATAAAAATAATAAGTTATTCAACAGTCTGTGTGCATTGCCTATTAGTGGCATTTGTTGAATGTGTAGGACATTTTCACTTCTACTTTCTAACCTATTTTTATATTCATATTTAGCCACATTTATATAAGGGCTACTGAAAAATATTTTTTTTAAATTACAGCTCGCTCCTTCAATGATTTTCACTGTTCTTATTGGACTAGTCCTTAAAAAAACCTTTTCTTCATATTTTGCCTCAAGGGGACCCCTTATTTCTTAATAAAAATATATTATGTAGCTTCACCACTCCAGTTTTTCTAAAGGTGGCTTATGAAATTGAAATAAACACCTGGTGTTAGGTACATAAATAAATTTAACAGATTAATTGATGTCACCATGAGGCAAAAATAAATTCTTGATCTAAATGCATTTGACTTCCTTAAACTTCCAAGAATTTCCTTGAACTATTTTGACAACATTTTTTTTTATGACTAAAAAAGAAATGACACAACTTTAATCTAACTTTACAAAGTGGACATCAATAACAATGTATCCCTTTGTAAGAAAAAAAACCTTGACTGTGATGACCCAGGCCTGGTCATACATCAAACATGGGGTTAATTATTCTACTTTAAAACTGTCTTTAAGTTGACATGACAGATGAAAGAAAAATCATCAATTTCCTTCTCTTTATCTGGCCTTTGATGTTTACTATTTTGTTGTTTTTTCTCTGATCATTTGGTATTAAGACATGAAGTACTTTTTCTAATAACCCTACAGAATAATGTTAAAGCTAAACTTAACATAGGATTGACATCAGTGTACTGGTCTTTTAAAGTTGTTTTCTCTATTGATGTAAAATTGTATATACATGTATACTTGTACATTGTACTTTGTATATGCATTCTTTTTGTGTTGTTCATAAATTTGACAAAGAGAAGAAGGTAGGCGGCTAGATCACAAAGAGAAAATACCTATAGACCTATATCACCTATATACTTTTTGTCCCTATAGACCTATGGTTCTCTTATACCTATAGTCTCCTTAGACCTATAGTTCCTATAGACCTATAGTACTCATTTTATAGTCCCCCATAGACCTTTAGTACACATAGGTATATAGTACCTGTAGACCTAAGTCTCCTATAGATGTGTAGTCCGTCCCTATAGACCTATAGTCCTACTATACCTATAGTCTCCTTAGACCTATAGTTCCCATAGACCTATAGTACTCATTTTATAGTCCCCCATAGACCTTTAGTACACATAGGTATATAGTACCTGTAGACCTAAGTCTCCAATAGATGTGTAGTCCGTCCCTATAGACCTATAGTCCTACTATACCTATAGTCTCCTTAGACCTATAGTTTCCATAGACCTATAGTACTCATTTTATAGTCCCCATAGACCTTTAGTGCACATAGGCATATAGTACCTGTAGACCTAAGTCTCCCATAGATGTGTAGTCCCTATAGACCTATGGTCCTTATATAGCTCTAGTCTCCTTAGACCTATAGTTCCCATAGACCTATAATGCTCATTTTATAGTCCCCATAGACCTTTAGTGCACATAGGCATATAGTACCTGTAGACCTAAGTCTCCCATAGATGTGTAGTCCCTATAGTCCTCATATACCTAAAGTCTCCTTAGACCTGTAGTTCCAATAGACCTATGGTCCTTATATACCTATAGTCTCCTTAGTCCTATCACCAAAGAATCATACTATTAATAGATATATGCATATGTAGTCCTCAAAGACCTATTGTACGCATAGACCTATAGTCCTCATAGACTTGTAGTCCTCATTTTTTAAATATTATTTCATGAGACTCAAAATCTCTAGACATACAGTCCCCATAGACCTATAGTCCCCATATACTTTTATTCCCCACAAACTTTTAGTCCCCACAGACTTTTAGTCCCCACAGGTCTTTAGTTCACATAGTCCAAAGTCCCCACACATAGAAATATATGATTATAGTACTAGTCCAGTAAGTATGGTAAAAGTGCTCCTGTATCATGACTCATTTACATGTTTTATAATGTACCCACTTTTAATTGATAACCTAATTGTCTGGACTGGAGATCAGGCTATAATTGACATGTGATGGTGGTTACACTAATAATCTGTCCCACATACAGTTTGTAACATGCTGACAGGTAATTAGAGGTTGAATAGATTAACATAAAATTGTCTGTCTATGTATCGTCTGGTGTAGACCTATGTTCACAACATTGAACATGGCTCTAAAAAAAACCAAAATTATTTAAATTATGAAATCTTTTTTAACCTTAACCCTTGTTTTTCTAAAATCTTATTCAAGCTTTCCATTTCTTTTTAAGTTTGTCTGTTCCTATAAATCAAATGGTTCAAAAGGGTTCTGGGTGCTAATAATGGTTCACAGGACTTAACCAACAGAACTTCCCAGGAGGCAGATAGAAGATACTCTCTTGACAGGGAGGTGTTGTGTAAGGTTATTAAATGGAAATTCTCACATAGTGGGTACCATATTTGGAGAGTGCCATGCATCTCATCTCGCATGTTGAAAACATCCTTTGTAGTTTTTGAAAAATAGTAGGCATATGGTAACTGCTACAAAAGGCAAAATTGTTCGTCCCTACCCAACTCTTCATAACTTTCTAGTTGCAGTCAAAAATTGTTGTCCTGTTTGTCCTCAATCGTTTCTGTATTTTATTTTATATGTCGTTCTTTCCCTGAATGTGGTGAATGTTAAGTTCTTTCCCTGAATGTGGTGAATGTTAAGTTCTTTCCCTGAATGTGGTGAATGTTAAGTTCTTTCTCTGAATGTGGTGGATGTTAAGTTCTTTCCCTGAATGTGGTGAATGTTAAGTTCTTTCCCTGAATGTGGTGGATGTTAAGTTCTTTCCCTGAATGTGGTGAATGTTTTTAAGTTCTTTCCCTGAATGTGGTGAATGTTAAGTTCTTTCCCTGAATGTGGTGGATGTTAAGTTCTTTCCCTGAATGTGGTGGATGGTAAGTTCTTTCCCTGAATGTGGTGGATGTTAAGTTCTTTCCCTGAATGTGGTGGATGTTAAGTTCTTTCCCTGAATGTGGTGAATGTTTTTAAGTTCTTTCCCTGAATGTGGTGGATGTTAAGTTCTTTCCCTGAATGTGGTGGATGTTAAGTTCTTTCCCTGAATGTGGTGAATGATAAGTTCTTTCCCTGAATGTGGTGAATGTTAAGTTCTTTCCCTGAATGTGGTGAATGCTAACCAGTCTACAATCAATACAAAGAAGATTTAGTTTTGTTTGAAAACAATGCAAAACTCCAGTAATTTAAAGTTTTTGTTATTTCATTTTTTTAAATTTTCTATTTACCGTACTTTACAGGGATCACAAATCTTGCTGTGTGCCTGAGGATTTACCTGTTTTGTATGATAACATCATAAGAATGAAAATTAATATTTGTTTTTTGTGTGTATTTTTCAGGCAAAGGTAGCAATACGGAGAGGGGCTACAGCAGTTGTTTTTGATGTGTCAAATGTCCCTGAAGCTGCAAAGAAGGTAGGATTAAAGACAGATATGTATTAGGATTACATTTAAAGAGAGCTAGGGGTCCATGCTTGTTGATGTTCTGCTATTTTGAATTAAAATAAGCACGTTTTATGGCAGTACATTTTTGTACTTGCAAACTTTCTTTCTTACACTTTTTCTCGTAAACTTTTTCTTGTAATGATGTCAATCAAGATGTTTTCTCTTAAATAGCTCTACAGTGGCAAGTCTTCTAGTTATTTGTATGACAAGATATATATTTATGTAGAATTACATATATACATATTACAGGTTAATCAGTATTTCATTTTGACTTTTAGCAAAAATGTTTTAGCACGTCAGTAGATATATACATATTATATACATTTGTCTAGTGATTTCACAAAACTCAAAATTCCTTCTGTTTTTTGCCAAGTTGACTTATGGTATAAAAACGCCCCGTGCAATTATTAAACAGCATAAAAACAGTTGATAATGGACGCATAAAATGTAGCTACTGTTGTGCTCTCTCTACAGAAAATGCATTTATTTACACACCTGGTATATTATAACAGATTTAATATTTCTTGCATCCTAAGTGCATAAAGCTTATACAATGGGTGGTCTCTTAGGATAAACTAATATTATTACAGATATGATACAGGAAAAGAACCATTTTAAAAATGTGGAAACACTCATCATATTTTATATGTTCCATGTTAATTAACAAACAAACAAAAAACCATTGTATCTATTTACAGTCAAACCTGTATTAAGAGGTCACCTTTAGGACAAAGAAAAAGTGACCTTAAAAGAGGTTCAATTCAAATGAAATTTTCTATGACAGGACAAAAAAAAGGTGACCTTTTAATAAAGGTGACTGCTTAATAGAGGTGACCACAGGGGCAGGTTTGACTGTATGTACTTGTTAGAGCTGTCCTTAAAAATGACTGGTTTTCTGTCCAGTAAACACAAACCCAGGGACGGATCCAGGATTTCAAGTTAGGGGGGGCGCACTCAAAAAAATTGTGCGGAGCGAGGCGCGAAAATTTTTGGGGTATTTCGTGTGAAAAATCACGATTTTAAGCAAAAAAATCGTATTTTTTCCAATTTTAGGGGGGGCACGCACCCTTGAATCCGCCCCTGCAAACCAACTTCCAAATATATCATTGTAGTGGTTTGTAAATCATTGCTCATCTTTTTGTTCTTTTTCTTTTTAATTCGTATTGTCTTTCCGTTTCCGTCTTTGATTTACTATTTCTGATTACTCTTCTTTTTTTTTTCTTTCTTTTTTTTTTCTTTGGGGGGAGGGGGGCAACCTTAACCTCTCCAGTTTACAAATCTGAGTGTCCACTTCTGATGAGGGTCATTAATTGTACAATTGTGTAATGTTTTGAATGGAATCAGAATCAAAATCAGAATTTTTATTGGTCTAAAATCCACATACAAAGGATTGATACCAAAACAACACATTAAATACAAAACAAAACAAAGAAACTAGTAACTACAATCAAACTACATATATATATACCAGTATATATATATACCAGTATATATATATACATGTTTGAAACACATGACTCTCTAATGACATTTAGTATGAAGAGGTGGTACATTTTAAATATAATTTAAATATCAATCAAAGTATAACATATATAATAGTGATCTATATTTTCATGAAACCATCACATTGTGCAATGAATTGCCAACATTTTTAAACAATACCCAGAATATCTTTTACAGAAATCTGAAAACAAAAACAAAAATTATTTTTCAATCAACTCATTTCTCCTATTATACATTTCGTTTACTCTCCTCACAATAATTTCTACAATATCATATTCTTCACATTGAAATAAATAAAGGAACTTTTTCTCATCAGTCAATACATGGAAAGATGGAAAAATACTAAGAATATTGGCAAACATTTTATTCCTAATATTGTTAAGGCTGGAGCATAAAATAGTAGAATGATATTCATCCTCAACTCCATTTTTACACAGGGGACAAATCTTGTTATTAACATCCATTTTCTTATGTCTACCCAATTCAATCATAAGCTTACTGTTACTAATTTTTATTTGTGTAAATTGTTTTATTAAAGTTTTGTCAATGTCTAAAAATAAATAGGTGTCAGTTTCATATTTTTCTTTCAAATTCCTATAGGTTCTAAGTTTATTTCCATTTGCAGTCGTCAAAAATTTTAGTTTTCCAGAACATTTTAAAATTTTCAGTTAATTTTTCATAAATTGCGTGAAGAAGTCGCTTGTTAGAAAAAGTACTTTGATTATCCCAAACATGGGAGGAATGAAGCTTATTCAAAAATATTTTGATCCTTGTCACAAAGCTGTCAGGTAGACTTCTGTTAGTTTCATAAGTTTTACATAAAAGAGTATCTTCTGATTTAAGTATGTGGAGCCAGAATTCAATCGCTGATTTAAAATGGTGATTATAGATTAGTGTGATTGTCATCACAGATCACTTGACAGTTTTATTTGTGTTCTTTAGTAGTTATCTTCTTCAAAGGTTTTATCACATTTCCTGATAACATATCAATATTACAATTACAAAATGTACAAGAAACTGATTTTCAGATTGTAATTGACAAACGTTTATCACTCATTATCTACAATTGAATCCTTGAAAAAAAAAAGGGGGGTGTTCATTTGTTCTTTACAGTTGTATCATAATGGTGGCAACTGGGAGACAGATATATTTCTGAATGTACATCTGCTTTGTTGATTTTGTTTGCTTCGCATTCGATTATTTTAACCGTTGGAAAACCATGGTATAAATGATTTGTAACATGAACCCATGCAATATCATATCTAGGTCATTGATTATTGCACAGCTCTCTAAGAGTAATAAAACTTAACAGCCCAGATTTCAATTGTGCAATATCTCGTATCTGCGTGTATTATTTCATAGTTCTTATCTGTTGTTTACATTCTGGTATATAAACCATAAAAAGATCAAGGGAAAAGAATGCATTCATGTTACAATAGTTAGATAGATTTGTGAATATCGCAGGCAATAGTTAGATAGATTTGTGAATATCGCAGGCAATAGTTAGATAGATTTGTGAATATCGAAGGCAATAGTTAGATAGATTTGTGAATATCGCAGGCAATAGTTAGTTAGATTTGTAAATATGAATTTACTTTGTTTCTTTGTAGTTGCGGCACTATGCATGGCAGCAGTTAGAGAGACCTGTGATAATCATTCGTGGCACTGAGGCCATACGACTTATGACAATCATACAGACCCAACAAGATGCCTGGGCAAGAATCAGGTCTCATAAGTCTCAAGTCCCAGACCAAGCTAAAAATGTAAGGAACAGGTCAAGGTTCAAAGTTGAAGAAAAGTATTGTAGTTTAGTACTATATTGAAGCTTATCTTAACAGTTTGCATATGATTTCTAAGCATTGTATTTTTTTCTTCAGAAATGGATGTGTACCATATATTTTTTATAAAATGCTCCACCTCTTATAAATGTTTCTGTGTTAGTATTATTAAACTTTCATTGTGAAAAGAAAATTTAAACACTGAGGGTCAACAATTCCACCATTATATACAAAATAGACAACCATCTCTCACCTCGACCCATAAAAAAAAAGAAAGAAAAAAGACCACGACATATAACATTGGAAATCCAGGTCCTGGATTAGGACAGGCACATAATTGTGGCATAGACAAACCGATTATGGATGGTTTGGTTGTTTTTTTTTACAATATTTTTAGGGGGGAGGGTTTTCTGTTTTATCAGTCAGTATGACATCAAGCTAATTATGATGTTATTGATAAAAACAATTTCATCAGTTTTGAAAGTCTCTGCATACATTATCACCAGTATCAACATATTTACTATGTCTAGCAGTAGTTAATTAAGCTACATGAAACTAATTATGATGTTAGCGATAAATACAATTGAATATCGACAGTTTTGAAAGTCATGACTTACATTATAACCATATTCACATATCCACTATGCTTAGCGGTAGTTGAGGAAACGACATCAAACTAATTATGATGTTACAGATGAAAACAATAATATCAGTTTTGAAGATCTCGACATACATTATCACCAGTACATGTACATGTATCACATATCGACAGTTTTGAAAGTGCCGACATACATTATCACCCGTATCACATATCGACTATGTTTTAGCATTAGTTGGAGATGCTTGACTTCCCAAATAACAATCAGACAATGAATACCTGTTAGACTTTCTCTCTCAAGGGACTATTTTAAGTATACCTGATTGTGAGCTAAGTGTGAACCTATACATTCTTAATCATAACAATCAGACAATGTTGGAGAGTACCTGTTAAACTTTCTCACTCAAGGGAGTACTTAAGTACACCATCAGTGAGCCAAGTGTGAACCTATACTAAACTTATACCTCGTTAGTCAATAGATAATTATTGTAATAGATGATCAATTATCTTAATTACTTGACCAACATGCCCCCAACAGTCAACTCAATTCCATTACAGTGACTAGGAATGGGTTCTATATATTGATATCCAATATTCCCAATAAGCTTGTGGTCTATTAAATGGATTTTATATTTATCAGATTAATGTATGAAATATATCTTGTCTGGTTTGATTTATGTGTTAGGGTTATGGTGTTTAACACCACTTTCAACAATATTTCAGTTATATCATGACGATCAGTTTTATTGGTGGAGGAAACCGGAGAAAACCACAGACCTGTCTTAAGTGATTGACAAACTTTATCACATAATTTTGTATCGCCTAAGTGGGATTCGAACTCACAACGTTAGTGGTGGTAGGTACTGATTGCATAGGTAGTTGTAAATCCAACTACCATACAATCACGACAAAGACGGTCCATCTCTTATCTGTTTTTAAATACGGCATTCATTTCTCGAAAGTTACTTTAGTCACAACCTAAGTTACTTCTGAGGGTTTTTTTTAAACTCAAATTTAAGCTGGTTTGTTCAGTTAAAACATGAGTTTTAAAAGTCTTAGATTCTATTATAGTATTTTTTTTTGTAATATGTTTATTTTTAAAGAAAAACAAAGGTAGATACAAATACACAAAAAAAAAACATATGACATGCATATATACAATTTTACACAGACAAAAGACATTTGATTTATAAAAACAAAACATTTTGCAGCACTGCACTGAAATTTCAAGCTCAATATCTATTTATCTTATGTTTTGGTAAATCATTGTTTGTCCTTTTGTCCCCTTTTCTTTTGGCTATTGTATTGTCACAGCCTTTCTTCAAATTATTGCTTCTGATGACAATATTTGGTATCTTCAAACATGTCTTGTGTTTCAAAGTAAGATGTTAACATCTGCAATTTTTATACGGTCGCCACCATGACTTGGTTGACCGATATGGAATATCTGTGTCACAAATGACCACGGATATGTTCCATTTGTCGTAAATACTTACCGGTCCTTTCCTCATTCATGACTTATCACCGGGTTTGTGACTAGAGATTAACACGACGGGTGTCACTATTGGAGCAGGAACTACTTACCCTTCCGGAACACCTGAGTTCACCCCCATGTTATTCGATCTTTAGTTTTATATGTATGTTTTGTAGATCGTTGTTTGTCCTTTTGTCCTTTTTCTTTTGGCCATTGTGTTGTCTGTTCTTCTTTGATATTCTGATTCTGATTACCCCTTTCATATATCTACAAACTCTTCTTATATTAAAAGAATATTTATAAGTACAATATGACAATTTAAAAACTAATTTACTGAAAAACAAAATGCTATTTATTTTCTATTTTCAGGAAAACAAAGAATATTTAGATGTTGGAATATTTGTTGCTGTTTTTGTTGTTTTATGTATACTTGTTATTCTGGTTGTTATTAAGGTAGGTTGTCTCTTGTTTTATGGCATCAAATTTTGTGAGAAAAAAAACATGCAAAGTTAATGAAAATTGTCTAAGCTGAATTCTTTGTGACATTTTCATTAATTGATACATTTATGGGTAGACAGTGTTGTTAAGACCTTTTTGTTAGGAATTTTTAAGATTTTATACTATAAAGGTTTTCAAACTTTTTGTAAAGTATTGATACATTTTCACGATAGACAGATTCATTTTATGAATATATTTAGTGTTTAACTGAACAAATCCAAGTTTTAGAACTTAAGTACCTTAGTTTTAGACTTTGGGTTAGGGTCAGGGTTATGGTGTTTAATGCCACTTTTAACAATATTTCAGTTATATCATGATGGTCAGTTTTATTGGTGGAGGAAACCTGAGTACCCGGAGAAAAC
Organism: Gigantidas platifrons; assembly: GCA_002080005.1. Classification (NCBI taxonomy): domain Eukaryota; kingdom Metazoa; phylum Mollusca; class Bivalvia; order Mytilida; family Modiolidae; genus Gigantidas; species Gigantidas platifrons. The sequence continues at coordinate 189,891 of MJUT01035249.1, forward strand.
CACCGACCTGCCGCAAGTCACTGACAAACCATCACATAATGTTGTATTGTTTAAATTTTGGGGATCGTCACTAAAATCTTAAGACATAATTTAGTGTTTAATAGGGAAAATATAGCTAACAATTGCAATGAACGGACCAATAGTCTTACTTGAAGTAGTCCAAGAACACGACCAAGTTCAAGATAACGAGGTCATGTACCAATATCTTTGACAGATTTTACAGACATATATTTTCTGAAGACTCCTTATGTTGAAATTTAAAGTGTAAATCATTATTATAACCAATAAAAATATAAAGAATATCTTTCAACCACAATTAAAAAAAAAAATCGTAATTCATTACAGGAATTATAACAAAATTGAAAAAATCCGCAGAAGTCTCCAAACAAAAAGGCCATTCTTAGATACCTTTAAAATGAGATTTAAAAAAAAGTTCAATAAAGAAATTACCTTGATATTTCTTAAATAATTAATAGAGGTGTTACATCACATGACAAAAAGATATATTGTGTGATAGTTTGAGAGCTACACAAGCAAACGTTCATTTTAATTTATCAAAGAATATTTCATTTCTAAAGATATGAGATGAAAATTACAGGCTATGACATAATTATTGCAGACAACAGTTTATAAATTAAACCATTATTAACATACTCTTAGGGGGGTCAATAGTTAGAGAAGGTGGGTAGTTGGTGGGTTGTAACTGTCGTTTATGAATTAATGGGCAATAATATTTTTCATTATGACCCTGATAAATTTTTATTCGAAATTGATTGCATATTTTGACAACTTTCATCAACAGAAAGACCCAGATTGTTAGTAAAAAAAATTGTGACTGAATATGTGTGGCGTCTTTTAATCTTCACCCTAAATATACCTCATTATATCAACCAATCCCATATTGATGTGCTAATCTTCAACCAATGAAAGCTGTTTTATAATTGAAAATGTAATTGCTCTATAAACACATAAGACAGCCATACAGTTATTATTATTTTTAGCTCACCTGGCCTAAATCCAGAATCATGTATCTTCTGTTTTCCATCAACTGTGGTCCGTCTGTTAGATTTTCACATTTTCAAGTTCTCCTCTGAAACCACTGGGTGGTCCCCATTCTAAATTGTGCCTGATGGGTCCAAACCCCATCCAAAATGGCGGCTAAAATTGCTTTATTTGAAACAGAACTAGCTCAGATTCTAACTGTAAACTTTAACGGCATAATTAGTACTCATGAGCATATATTCCGGTTTTTTTCTCGCGTAAAGTTGATAGTTTTGTCGATTTTTGACAGGTAATAATACTAGTGTCTGTTATTAGTATTAGTCATCACTCTCAGAAATTTCTCAGATACCGTAGATCAAATATGATTAAATCTAACCTGTGACAGTTATAAGGAAAGTCTTCTCCTTGTGTTACGTGTACAGAAACCTTAGAACACATGAGGGGGTAACTGACACCCCTATTGATTTAAAAAAATGAGTCGAGAATTAATGGTTATAAATATATGTTTAAGATCATAAAATCTATTTAAAGTAGGGAATGTTCTAAATTCTGGATAGAGATTAATTTTATTTCGTAATATAACGGCAAATTTATAGTATAGAGATCATGATTCATAGTCCTTAACTTTACGGCTATGGGGTCAGGGTTATGGTGTTTAACACCACTTTTAACAATGTTTCAGCTATATCATGGCAGTCAGTTTTATTGGTGAAGGAAACCGGAGTACCTGGAGAAAACCACAGACCTGTCGCAAGTCATCGACAATCTTTATCACATGATGTTGTATCGAGTTCACTTCGCCATGAGCGGGATTCAAACTCGCATTGTTAGTGGTGATAGGCATTGATTGTATATGTAGTTGTAAGTCCAACTACCATACGATCACGATCATGACTATGACGACCCCTTCCTTAACTTTGTACTATTCCTGAACTTTGTATACATTTTTTTAAACGTAAGCTTCACATTCATCACTAATAATAGGGCAAAGAAATATTGAAGTGTAAATTTATATACTTTTGGCTTTTTTCCCCAAGTTTGAGTTCTTCCCTGTTAAGCAAATGGTGAAATTATGATACATATCGGTAATTAATTGACACTTCCAGTTCAATTAAAAAAAATACTATTTCTCTGATTTTGAATCGTATAGCAGTAAAGAATATAAACATTCATTATGAAACATTTATTGTCCAAAATCTATTTAAAAAATCCTATGCAATGGTGAGAACGTGGAATAGAATAGTAACACAGTCTGTCAATACAAAGCCAGTTTTTAATAAATATAAGCCGTCCCCCTCATTTTTAATGAATAGAGGGTGTTTATCATTATTTGGCCTGAGATTTAATATTTTTGTTATTTTATAAGTTGTTTTTTTTTTCAATTAAAAAATACCTTCTTGATATTTCAGTTTTAGTGAAAATTTTCATGATGTTATTAAAGTTGACAATTAAAAGTTTGTGTGAAAAACATTATCATGATTTATACTTTTGCCCTAAACTAAACTTTAATGATTTAAAAAAAAAATTAATTGGTTAAAATTTACGACGTTATGGGGTTTTTAAAGTTTAAATATTCCTTAGTGAAAAAATACATCACAAGTCTCCTTAATTACATCATAAACCATGCGTCTTTGATAACAGATCGCGAGAGCCAATTAAACATTTAAAAAAATTGTACAAAAATCAATAGCAAGTTCACAGAGAACTAACATTACCGTTTTTTCTTAAACAATATGCATTCTACGAGAACGTTAGATTAAATTAATGTATATGTAATATGAATAGTTACCTTTAACCAACCATTCGTTAACGAACACTTTTACATTTGTCTGATACTAAATTCTTATGCTTGAAAGAATTTAAACGGATGTCGGTCGATTAGCTTATTTTAATATGTATTACGATTTTTTTTACTTAGAAAATTGCTACAACTTTTTTTAAATAAAACTTTTAGTTTCTTTTTATTATTTATTTAAAGACATTATAATATTTCCCTTTGATTTCAAAAGCAATTTTCTGTCACTTATTAAGAACTTCGTGAAAATTTGAAAATCGGCAAAAACAAATATTAAATCAAATCGTAATCAAACAAATATGTTACCAAATAATTGCGGGATTATTTGTAAATAATGATGATGTACGGCAAGTGAGATTAAATATCAAACAAAATCAAGCTCATTACCATTTTACTTACATAGAGTATTTGGGAGTATTTGTTATATTACTTTCTTATAATGTTTATTTGGTAGTTGGACAAATCCTGTGCATTTATCAAAAATTGCTATTGATATTTATATATATACTTTATATTACGCATTTAAAGTACATATTTCTATATTTATTGAAAATTGCCATTGACATTAAAAAAGACGTATATTGGTACATTAAAAGTACATATTTTCAAACTTTATATGATTTAATTTAAAGGAAGAGGATATAAAGCTTCTATAGATGTTTTTTTATTGGTCTTAAAAGAAACAGATTTTTCATATTGAATAAAAATCGGAAAGTAAAACAGGTCTAGGGTTTTTGGTGCTTTAGTGCCACTTTCAACAAAATTTCACTTGTATCATGGCGGTCAGCTTTATTGACGGAGGAAATTAAGTTCCCAGAGAACACCACAGACTTGCTACCACAGCTGACAAACTTTATCAGGTCAGCTTTATTGACGTAGGAAAACAGAGTTCCCAGAAAAAAACCACAGACTTGCTGCTATAGCTGACAAACTTTATCACATTTCATTGGTTAATATATTAATGGATGAATTGCCCATACTGACAGTATTTTTAAGTTTGAAGCCAGTAGACTGATATTGATGGTATCTAGTTACTTGCAATCTAATTCAATTTGTCAGAATTTTTACAATTTTTAATCTGAAAATGAAGGATATCAATAGCCTTGAACCCCTAGCCAAATGCTGTACATTGTTTTTGTATTCTGTTTTTTAACATCCGCCTGCACCAAAACCCACTAGCCCTATGTCCCATTCTAGTATAAATTGGTTCAGACTAGTAAAAATTGCATAAAATTTGCTTAATTAAATAGAAAAAATTTGGTTCGGGCTAGTTTGTCAAAATGGTTTTGGCACAGACTGTAACATTGGAAGTTGTCTTCGGAAGAGTAAGAGAAGGGCTCTGATTGTAATAAAATACCAATCCACATTCCGTCGACAGAATAGGGGGTGGTCTCTCAAGGAAGGTTTTACTGAAGAAGTATAACCTATCTTACAGCCTGAAATTTATAGAATGAGATCAACATTCCATACAGGTACTAGGGCAACAGTTTAAATGTTATTGTATAGAAGAAATATGCATAAAACTGACAATAACTGCATTATTTAATAACAGTTTCAATGTTATTTGAATTGACAAGTAACATGCATAAAGCATGTTTTAACAAATATTTATGTTTTACATGTCAACTTTAAGCAATAAAATGTGGTGTTACACTATATTTTTTGTCTGGTAATGTTGCATTTTAGTCAATACCTCCTTGCATTATATCTCTTTTATCCTGTTACCTCTGTTAAACTGACAATCACTGCATTATTTAATAACAGTTTAAAAGCTATTTTCATTGACAAGTAACATGCATAAACCATGCTTTTACAAATATTTATGTTTTAAGTGATAAAATGTGATCCTTGTACTATATTTTAGTCTGGTAATGTTACATTTAGGTCATTTTATTCTGACACTTTACCTCTGTTATCTGGAAATTATCTCATTTCATTTTCATCATTTTGCTTTCTGACTTCTGGATTTACGATCGTAAAACTTTTGTGTATGACTTTTGTACTTGTTCGAAAAAACAGCCAATCAGAACACGAGCATGAGTACAAAACATGAACTTAAAAAGTTTTGAGGGGCAGTTGTTATCGTGATCGTATGGTAGTTAGATTTACAACTACCTATGTAATCAGTGCCTATCACCACTGGCGAGGTGTAGTCAATACAAGACGTGATAAAGTTTATCAGTGGGTTTTGGTTTCCGTTCTTTAACTTAAGTTTTCCTAAAGCAAATCATTTTAAATTTATTCATAAGGGCAGGGATCATCAAATGAAATATCTCATTTCCGGTCAACCACTTTTTTGCATTCTTGAGTTACATTAGCTAGAAACAGATGCATCTATGTTCTATGGACAAATTTTTCCATTTTTAGCTCACCTGACCCGAAGGGTCATGTGAGCTTTTGTCATCACTTTGCATCCGTCGTCGGCGTTCGCATCTGTAAACTTTTCATACTTTCTTCTTCTTCTTTGAAACCACTGAACTGATTTGGACCAAATTTGGCAGATATGTTTATTGGGAGGTCCTCTACTAACTTTGTTGTCCCCCGACGCTTCGTCGAAGGGGACTATAGAAATGGGTATCGTCCGTCCGTATGTCCGTCCGTCCGTGTGCTTTTTGGTTTCCAGATGATAACTTGTGAATGCAAAGTCAGATTGAAGTTAGGTTTGGTATGTAAGTGTATCTTATGAATATCTAGGTCAAGTTCGATAATGACAATTTTTCTACTATTTTTACCCCTTTTTATACCTCAAAATTGCTAAATATTTGGTTTCCAGATGATAACTTGGGAACAAATAGTCAGATTGAAACTAGGTTTGGTATGTAAGTGTATCT
>MJUT01035249.1:229003-246919 GCA_002080005.1 Gigantidas platifrons
ATACTCATATGAGTCGGAGTTTCTTCAAAAACTTGTTAAAGATAAGAAGATTCATGAAGCTAGAGCCTTTAATTTCACATACAGGTATATTGAAGACGTTTTATCTATCAATAATTCTAGATTTGCAGAATTTCTTCCATTGATATATCCTCCAGAGCTGGAAATTAAAGAGACCACAGATACAGCTACGTCCGCGTCATTTTTGGACTTATACCTCGAATTTGACGACAGTACTAAAATTTATGATAAACGGGACGACTTCAATTTTAAAATCATACATTTTCCTAATATGTGCAGCAATATACCAGCTTCTCCTGCATGTGGTGTTTACATCTCGCAATTGATTCGTTATGCAAGAGCCAGTAGCAATTATTCTGATTTCTTGAAGCGTCATCTTTGTCTGAAAAACAGGCTACTGGACCCAGGGCTATAAAAAGATTCGCCTTATTCGATCTCTTAAAAAGTTTATATTCCGATATCAAGATCATGTCAAAATATATTGTGTCTCTGCAGACATTTGGTAAAAGATACATTTTCATATAGTGAAAATGTATAAAGATAAGGATTTGGTATACGTGGTTTACAATGTCAAATATTTTTTGTGAATGTGTGACGTAAAAATGTTTTTGACATTTACTGTTGTAATTAAAATACGTCAAAGGACTCATAGTTATTGGTGGTGATGGTTCACGAGATATATTAGATACCCTCCTAACTGAATTTAGTACTGTTTGACTACTGTTTTACCTATTTTGTTCCAGTATTGTTATAAATGCTGTTATAGTGACAACCACAACCTTTGAACCGTAATGGAAGCGAGAGGTTTGGCGCCGTAAAATTTGATTCAATCCACCATTTCTTTAGAAATGCCTGTACCAAGTCAGGGCCATTGCGGTTTCCCGGTTTCCCGGTTGTTGACTGATTTTGTCTGTTTATTGATTTATGAGTTTTGACTTTCCCTTTGGAAGATTGCTCTGTGTTCGGTAATTTTGTTATTACCCTTATTGACATTTCTGTTTTTCTGTGGAAAGAGAGATAACTCTAATTTAAATATTGACATTTACTTTAGTATAATACAGTTAAAATGAATCTGTATAAAAAATGTGACCGAGATACCCACCCTATACCATATATATTTATGATCAGGGTCACTAGGCAAATTAAATGCATTATAGCTCAGGCCGCGGGGTCATACCCCACCCACTACCTGAAGGGAACTTTTTAATGGTTGAGATCCCCTCCCCTAAACCATATATATTAATTAGCAGGGTGACTAGGCAAATTAAATGTCTTATAGCTCATGCCCCGAGGGGTCATACCCCACCCTTACCTGAAGTGAACTTTTTAATGGTTGAGATCCTCACCCCTAAACCATATATATTTATAATCAGGGTGACTAGGCAAATTAAATGCCTTATAGCTCAGGCCCCGGGGGTCATACCCCACCCCCTACCTGAATTGAACCTTTTAATGGTTGAGATACCCACCCCTAAACCATATATATTTATGATCAGGGTGACTAGGCAAATTAAATGCCTTTTATCACATGTCCCAGTGGGTCATACCCTACCCCCTACCTGGGGTGAACTTTTTAATGGTTGAGATCCCCACCCCTAAACCAATATATTTATGATCAGGGTGACCAGGCAAATTAAATGCCTTATAGCTCAGGCCCCGGGGGTCATAACCACCCCCTACCTAAAGTGAACTTTTTAATGGTTGAGATCCCCACCCCTAAACCATATACCGGGTATATTTATGATCAGGGTGACTAGGCAAATTAAATTCCTGATAGCTCAGTCCCCAGTGGTCATACCCCACCCCTACCTGAGGTGAACTTTTTAATAGTTGAGATCCCCACCCCTAAGCTATATATATTTATGATCAGGGTGACTAGGCAAATTAAATGCCTTATAGCTCAGGCCCCGGGGTCATACCACACCCATATAGGCTATGGAATGTTCTGTATTAAGTTTCTTCAGAGCAGAATGCAAGGTGAGCGACACAGGTCCAGCTCAGTGCTGAGCCTCTAGTTATTAAACATTCGGGTGTACATAGTCGTAGAAGTATTAAGGAATTTTTAATCCCAAGTGGGAGTGCTCCGTAGTCACCGGAGGTTCATACCTGTACAGAACAGAGGATCTGAACCCGGTTATGGCGGAATGATAGCCTTCTACATGGTCTATATTCTGTAGATGTTCGTTTGCTAGCTGAGAAATTACCATACAGACACAATATTTTCAGAGAGGCTATTTCCCCACACCACATCAATAATTCGAGGCCTGGATAATTTGCACCCTTTTTCATAGATGTCATACAATTATACTATATGAATATCCAACACTGGCAACAGTTAGGATTCATTGGAGTTGTCTAATTGTTTAATACTAGTTGGAACCTATAGGCCTTTCTGTAATTTTAAGATACTTTGTTTTGTGATGTGATATTTGTGTCAAATTGTGTGAGATTCACTTGTTGCAGATGATACATTTGAATTGATAAAGTAATGTTAATATATAGATATATTAAAGACCCAGTATATTTGTTTGTTATTTATTAATTAATAACTACCGAAGTTGCTATGCAGCAAGAAATACAATCCGTGGCCATTGATCCTGTTTCATAATTTCTGGATGATCTGTGAGGACCGATTCTGTCTGCAGTAAAAGAGGGACAACAGAAATATTGTGAAACTGTTTACTCGCGTAGTGACATAAATCACATGTCGATTTTGAAAAACTCTAAAGATCTGTTGGATAACCTTAAATCAAGATCTTTCTCTCAGGTATCCCCCATCAAAACTTTTGATTTTTTAACTCTGTATACCACCCTACCGCATGACAAATTAAACACCCGCTTAAAAGAAACCATTCACAAAGCTTTCAGTCATAGAAACGATGGCTACAAATTTGTTGTGTTAGGCTACAATTCCACATATTTTTCAAACAAAATTCAAAAAGGTAAAACATACTACTCCGAGGAACAAGTGATCAGTATACTGGAGTTCCTCATCGATAGCATATTTGTCTCCTTTGGAGGCAAGGGGCACTGTTTCAGCAGGTCGTTGGCATACCAATGGATACGAATTGTGCCCCTCTTCTATCCGATTTATTTGTATACTCATATGATTCGTAGTTTCTTCAAAATCTTGTAAAAGATAAGAAGATTCATGAAGCTCAGTAGAGCCTTTAATTTCACATACAGATATATTGAAGACGTTTTATCTATCAATAATCCTAGATTTGCAGAACTTCTTCCATTGTTATATCCTCCAGAGCTGGAAATTAAAGAGACCACAGATACAACTTCGTCTGCATAATTTTTGGACTTATACCTCGAATTTGACGACAGTGGTCAACTCAGTACTAAAATTTATGATAAACGGGATGACTTCAATTTTAAAATCATACATTTTCCAAATATGTGCAGCAATATACCAGCTTCTCCTGCATATGGTGTTTACATCTCGCAATTGATTCGTTATGCAAGGGCCAGTAGCAATTATTCTGATTTCTTGAAACGTCATCTTCATCTGAGAAACAGGCTACTGGACCAGGGCTATAAAAAGATTTGCCTTATTCGATCTCTTAAAAATTTTATACCAAGATCTTGTCAAAAAATATTCTGTCTCTGCAGAGACGATAATAAACGATGGATTTTCACAAAGTAAATATGGAAAATGTATAAAGATAAGGATTAAGTAATCGTGGTTTAGACATGACGTCATTCAACATCTCATTTGAAATCAAATTGTGTAAGATGACCATTTAGTTAAACCGTTCTGCATAGACGATAATAAACGATGGATTTTCATAAAGTACTGCATTGACTACTATTATACCTATTTTGTCCCAGTATTGTTAAAAATGCTGTTATAGTAACAACCGGAACCTTTTAACCATAATGGAAGCGGGAGGTTTGGAGCCATAAAATCTGATTCAACCCACCAATTCTTTGGAAATGCCTGTACCAAGTCAGGGCCATTGCGGGTTTCCCAATTTTCCGGTTGTTAACTGATTTTGTCTGTTTGTTGCCTTTCCCTTTGGAAGATTGCTCGGTGTTCGGTAATTTTGTTATTACCCTTATTCCGTACAGGTCCGCTCAGATTCTATGAGTGTCATTTAGAAATGGTCTGCTCGTGTATATATCGTCCTGAAATCCTTCTAGTTCTACTACATGTATATATAAGATGGTATGAGTAGGTGTTCTGCACGGATTTCAACTAAATTATTTATGATCTTATATATAAGAACAGATTTGCCTTTGTGCACCTTTTTCAAAGGGATTCACACTTTAATATCATAGATGTAACCGCTCCTTGGTCTCGGTCTTGAAAGTTGTTCGAAACAAATCATACAGCTCTTCGTTGTACAGAGTCTAGTTGGGATATCTGTTTTTTTTGTTCAGTGGGTCCCATACAGCATTTGCCTATTCAATGGATGGTTTCACTAGTGTTAGGTATGCAGTTGATTTAACTTCTTTCGGACATGTATGTTACGCCTGAGGAAGCCGATGGTACGATTGGCTTTGGCTGTGATGTTACTGATGTGATTTGCCCAGCTCAGGTCGTTGCTACTGGAAGTGTAAAGCATTTATCTGCATTGAATGACATATGCCAAGTTTTTTTTCTCAAGTTGGTGTAGGTCTTCCTGAAGCTGAAACTGGTCGGCGTTGGTGTTGACTACACGATGCAGTAGTTAGGCAGTCATCGGCAAATATTCGAGCTTAGATGTAGCTGAATCCGGTAGATCGGTAATGAACACAAGAAAAAGAAAGGGACCCAGCACTGTTAATTGAGGTACGCCTGAATCAACGGCATAAGTTGATGAGTGTGTGCCTTCTAGAAGTACCTGCTGTGTGCGGTCTGTAAGAAAGTGACGTATCCATTGCAGAGTATTTCCTCGAATCCCGTAGTGGTCAAGTTTTAGTAGAAGTCTATTGTGTGGAACTTTTGAGAAATTTAAAAGTATAGCATCAATTTGTTTGCCGTCAGATATTGTTTATGCTAATTCTTGTATTGTTACGACGAGCTGTGTTTTACAAGATCTTCGTGCTCCGTGTTGACTGTCGGAAAGTATGCTGTGATGTGTCAGATGGTCCATGACATTACTGTGGATAATGTGTTCAAGCATTTTGCTGCAGATGACTGTAAGAGAAATGGGTCTGTATAATTAGATGCTTTTGACTTATCACCTTTTATGAAGGTTGGTACTATACTGGCAGTATACGGTTATATTCGTCAAAAACCGACCATATTCGTCTTTTCTATTTATCAGTGATTATTGATAGTTAATTGCTAATGTAAACAAATATGGTGTTGGAATAATACATGTTATAAGAGAAGTATTATGTAGTACATTCGTTTGTTTTGAATTGATTGATTGGTTGGTGCTTAATGCCAACTTTAGCAGTATTTCATCTTTATCGTGCGTGAACAAATATTATATTATTAGACACCTACAGGACCCTCAGAAATAAAAGATACCGTTCTCTATAAAACAGTCGGTTATGTTTCGAATTTAATTAATGTAGAGACATATACAGGTAACAAGGTGATTTATTAACAATACACACACTGATGTGTTCGATTGATTGATTGATTTTTGGGGTTTTAACGCCAATTTCAGCAATATTTCAGTTATATCATGGCGACCCGTTTTAGTGGTTGAAGAAGCCGGAGTACCCGGAGAAAACCACCGACCATGGGCAAGCAACTGGTAACTTTATCACTTGCGGCTGCGAGTCGAGTGCACCCCTTGTTTGTAATCTACAAAGCCGGGCGCGAACCCACACCGTATTGGTGATAGCTATATATAGGCTTGTACGAGTTGTTTGGTAATCCAACTACCGAACTCATTAAGCCACCCGGGTCCTCGATGTGTTCGAAGATTGTATTATTCATTCCAATTAAATTTAAATTATCATACTATATCAAGGATTATAAAGGGTTATCAAAACCACGTGATAGCCATATTTAGTCAAAAGTATGAATGGGATATTGTATATATACATGTATGATCTTCGGATAGTTGGTTTATACAAATTGTAAAGTTGTCCGATCAATATGGTTTACCATCTCCTTTAGATATTATAACCACAACTCATGAGAAAATTATATGGAAAAAAGTAGTAAATCAAGTTGTAAATGACTACTGGACCCAAAAGTTAATTACAGAGGCAAAGTCAAAAGTAACATTACAGTATTTGAACTATGAGGATTTTGAAATGGGAAAACCTCACAATATTTGGAAAAGTTGTGGATCGGAACTATATGCCGTAAAAAGAGCCGGTATCAAGTCAAAAATAGCCTGTGGCACATATACACTTCAAATTGACCGCTCAAAGTTTACAGCTTGGAAAACCAGTCCGTTATGTTTTCTCTGCTTGAAGGAGCCAGAAGATCTCAGTCACTTTTTACTAAAATGTAAAGCCTTGGAAGATACCAGATATAAATTTATACAGAGTATACGTAACGTGCTTGAGAAAATTATACACAGTCAAGTGGTTTATGAACTGACACATGTTGAAGATAAATTATTACAGCTTATAGTGGACTGTACCAAATGTCATTTCCTACATAACTGTCACGCGGAATTGGAGAAAATTACCAGTAGTATGTGCTATGCCTTACATTTGAAACGTACAGGATTATTAGTATGACTGTACATCCAGTTATTATATCATCGTGAAATATTACTAAGTAGTTTATCAGGAGTTTTTGAAATTAGTAAAATATAAAGAAGCTATAGAACTACATGTATAGTGATGGACTGAACATTCGCCATTGAGACATGAAAGTTATTTTTCGGTGCCAGTATATACTGAATATGTATGGTGGGGGTGGTAGAAGATGTAGATATTATGTATATAGGGTGTACAGTATTGCTTTTAAATTCATGATTGAAAGAACTGTTTTTTACTTTTTAAGATTTATGCCGTTTTAAGCAGCTTTTATATTAATTCATGGATGAAAGTAAAGTTTTTACCTTTTAAGATTTAAACCGTTTTAAGCAACTATTTTATAAAAATATTCACACTTCTGGAGGATGGAAGCATATATATATATATGTCAGTGCTGTGCCAGACTATAAGAAGTGGTTCGCCTAATGAAGGTGGAATGTACAGAGAAGGTAACAGGTATTATATACAAAATAAAAGATCTCGAAAATGATGTGTAATATATAAAATATATTAAAAAAAATATCATGTGATGAGGGCGTCCGTAAACAAAATTGTCCCTGGTGCATTTAGAGACATTTAAATAGAATTCAGTGGAAAATGAGGATTTTTAGAGTATTCTCACTTATGTAACTCGAGTAGCTGTCCTTCGTGATAAAACACCGATTTAGACATAAACTATTGACTTACAAAAACAGTACAACCTTCTCATGAAACAAATCTCAGTTAAAAATCGCTTTAAAATATTTGACGACTTGTTGAATTATTTCCTATACTTCAGTTATTTGTGGTCTAAAGATTTTCTTATTCATTTATACGATCCCAGTACGAGATAGACAAGTCGAGTGGGGTAATTTGAGATGAAAAAAGTCACTGTAATTTATTACTTGTTTTTTTTTGCATTTCTCATGTGCAAGAACCCTTGCATCTTAATATCGATATTAAACGTTTTATCAGATATTTTCATCTTGAATTCGTTTTTTATGGAATACGAACTGCGATCAACTGCCAGGAGCGACCTATCCTTCAATACATTATACGCACTATATGCACTGAATTAAAGTAGTCATAAACCAGAATATAAAAACAAGGACGTATATAAGTCCTTGATAAAAAAAAATAAAAAGAAAAGAAACAAAAATGTCATCCCTGATATAATAGTTATTGTTGAAATAATAAACAAAGCAGTGTCTTCGGCGTGCTTTTGTGCTTTGATTTTTAATCGGATACAATTTAAACTAGAACTGTGAGTGACCTCACTGAGTGATACCCCCACCTTGCAGTTTAGTAGGAGTTGAGCTTACAAGGTACATCCCCCCCTTTTTTCGTGAAAGTATAAGTTGAATTATCTCCCCTTTTAAATTTTGGACAGCAACCATATTCCTTCATGCACATCTGCAGGTAGTGTACTACAAGTGTGTAAAGTTTCATAAAAATCCAATAAGCGTTTAGGAGGAGTTGCGCTTACAAGGTACATGGGCGGACTGACAGTATAAGTTTAATTATCTCCCCTTTTAAATTTTGGACAGCAACCATATTCCTTCATGCACATCTGCACAAATGAAAACCACTCATATAAACATAATGAGCAAATAAACAATCAAAATATAAACAATTCTGAATGTTTTGGTGTAAAATTTGTTAAAAACTATCCAGAAATGACTTCACAATAAATTTTTTTTTAAATTTGGTTTTGGTTGATTATATAGGGATTTTTTACATGTTGCAATACTTTTGGCAGAATACTGTGTATATATATATATATATATATAAATAAAAACTATAACACAAATTTCCCAGACGTTTCGGCCATTACGGCCTTCTTCATTGGAAAAGTATTCGGCATTGAAAGAGTTTTCGGCACTGAAACATACAGAAAAGTAAAAGAAGCATTCTGGATAAAAAAGTTAAAAACATTGGAACCATATGGATTAAATACACAGTACGAATGTTAAATTCAATTGCGGCAAAATAGGGTCAGTGACTGTAATTATAACATCATGTTTCTGGCGACCATTGTTACCCTTAGTGTTAAAAATATTTCCAATGAAAAAGGCCGTAATGGCCGAAACGTCTGGGAAATTTGTGTTATAGTTTTTATTTATACAGAATTAGAGATATATATATATATGTGACAGAATAAATAATGCCTTTTGAATCTTCAAAACTTGACCATATGTAGCAAATGTCGAAAATCGTGGGAAACTCAATTCCAACAATATAATGTATACTCTTGTGCATAAAAATAAATAATCAATAGGTTGATACTAGAAAGCAAAACCTGATTTAATTTCCCTGGTTGAAATTAAATATAAAGAAAATTTTAATTAGAGGATGAATACCATTAATTGATTGATTGATTTTATTGTGCTTAACACCACTTTCAGCAATATCATGGCGACCAGTTTTAGTGGCGGAAGAAGCCGGAGTACCAGGAGAGAACCACCGACCATTGGCAAGCAACTGGTAAAGTTTATCACTTCCGAGTCGAGTGTACCCTTTTTGTAATTTACAAAGCCTTGCGCAAACCAACGCCATATTGGTGATAGGCTTGTACGAGTAGCTAGGTAATTCAACTACCTAACTCATTAAGCTAACCGGGCAATGGATGAATACCAATTTAAAACTTTCTTTTTGTGTTTTATTTAAATAATTCTAACACGAAAAGTGCATTTCACACTATAAAGTTGGATCAAAATTAACGTCCTTACGAGGATGAAGTGACTGTAGGGAATGTAATTTAACATCAGATCAAAACTAGAACTGTGAGTGACCTCACTGAGTGATACCCCCGCTTGCAGTTTAGTAGGAGTTGCACTTACAAGGTACATGCCCCCCCCCTTTTCGTGAAAGTATAAGTTGAGTTATCTTCCCTTTTAAATTTTGAACAGCAACCATATTCCGTCATGCACATCTGCAGGTAGTGTACTACAAGTATGTAAAGTTTCATAAAAATCAAATAAGCCGCTTAGGAGGAGTTGCGCTTACAAGGTACATGCCCCCACCCCCTTTTTCGTGAAAGTATAAGTTGAATTATATCCCCTTTTAAATTTTGAACAGCAACCATATTCCTTCATGCACATCTGCAGGTAGTGTACTACAAGTGTGTAAAGTTTCATAAGAATCCAATAAGCCATTTAGGAGGTACATGGACGGACGGACAGGGTGATTCCTATATATAATGAGCATTTAAAAAAAAATTAATGTTTGCACGAAAACTTACACAATTTCAGTAGTTGTGAAAATGTCTTCACATGCCTTTATACCGTAAAGTCTGTTTTTATTTAGTGTATAATGTTTTTAATAAAAATTCAGCCAATTTGAACAATTTTTTCCGTTCCATTTTCCGTTTCCACCTTTTAGTAACACCCGTTCAACTTTGAACATGACCACTGACTGAATGGTTTTTACACCACATTCATGATTTATTTTAGCTATAACGTGGCAGACATGAAGCAGCAAGTAACTGGTTAACTTACTCCTATTAGGTAGAGAACACATCTTCCTGAGTCTGAACATATTATCTAGTGAGTGAGAGTGATTGTTGTTTAATGCCATGTGAGCAAATTTTCAGCCATATCATGGCGAGAACAAGTTACATTTCGATGAGATTATATTTGCTTTAAACTGGATTTTTATAGTGCTACATGTAGCTTCCTGAAACAACAGTTTGCAGGTAGACAAGTTGCTCCACTCCTACACATTATCCTGATTCAGAGCCAACCAGTCTTTGCTATTACTCCTTAATGCTGCATGCTTGGCGGATAGGCAGCAAATACCAATTTCATAGTCTGGTTTGACCCAACTAGGGCTAAGACCAATCATTCACTGCAGTTGATGCAAGCATGCTAAGCATTACACAGTTACACAGATGATCAATCATCTAAGATCATAGTTTGGTCCCCAAAAAATATATACAGTAGAAAACATGTACAAGGTGAGCAAAAACAATAAAATCAAGTAAAAATTTAATGGCATACTATTAAGCAAAACAATAACAATAGTAATAAAACCTCTTACACTACACCTACTAACACATACTGACTGCCTATAACAAGTAGAATTTTAAACAGAGGTCCTACTTCTACTGCCTATAACAAGTAGAATTTTAAGACAGAGGTCCTACTTCTACTGCCTATAACAAGTAGAATTTTAAGACAGAGGTTGTTCTACTTCTACCATTATACTTCCAATAAAATTAAGATAATATATCAGAGGTTGCACATGACAATTAAAAATGGTTTCAACCATAAATAGGTTTGGTAATTTTGTATTGGATTGATGGGTCATCATAATGGCATATCGATGTAATGAAGGATCAATTCGTAACTATGGCCTGTTGAAATCAGTTTCAGTCGGGAAGCGTACATTACTTCATTTGAGTAAATAAAAATCTAGAAAGGTCAAGGTTATAGGTGTTTAATTTTCAGTGGAGATGTTAGTTGCCATTTTTTTTAAATTTTGGAGATTAATAGGTTCTTACACGAGTCCCTATTGAAGATCTGGGATTTCTTCCACGAGTGTGAGAAATTCTGTCTTTGCACGAGTGGAGCGTAGCGGAACGAGTGGAAAGACGTTGAATTTCTCTCATGAGTGCAAGAAATCTCAGATCTTCAATAAGGACGAGTGCAAGTACCTGTTTCTTCCGTTTCAACTTAAAAACAAAGCATGTCGATTTCATTCATTCATTCGCATGTCAATGTCATGTTTACTACACAAAATATTACAACGCCACGTGCAATGCAGTAAATACACACTTATTTAAAACCGCATTAAATCTATTAGGGGAAATTAGTTAAAATTCAGGTAAAATTAATATTTGAAGCTTTTTTAGATCTACTAAGACGACAATTTATATTACTACAGCAGTCGTAGAATTGATTATTGATTATATTCGGCCGATTTGATTGGCTGACAATGCCATGTAAGACAAGGTCACGCGCAGCTGTCTTTATGGCTTATCTTACATAGAAAACCCAACAAAACGGAAGAAACACCAAAATCTAGTGATATCCTGTATTGGGTCATGTCTGGGTTCATATCTTTTATCAACCAATCAACGATGACCCTACCAATCTCGAGGTATTAAAAGCGATCAAAAGCTGAGACATTTCGGTTTGATTGGTCAATACATTTAAATGTTTTGCATATGATTGGACAGTTAAAGATGAATGAAAGGTTACATGACATGATCTATTAGAGGATGTTATTTAAAAATAAATCATGGAAGCCAGAATGTGTTGGGAGTTTTAACATGGATTGGTGGATATTAGTATTTTATCCCGAGCCAGAAGCGAGGGATAAAATTTACTAATATTCGCCAATTCATGTTAAAACTCAAAACACATTCTGGCTTCCATGATTTATTTCGATTCTGATATGTCTAAGAGTACAAATACGGTAGTATACTTTGATTGGAAGACGGTAATTTATACATACGCTTGCGGAAAATGTCGCACACAATTTATGTAACTCGAATGAATACTGCGCCCTCTATCGGCATTATTCGGGTCACAATTTATGCTGGCAATGGAAACGTCAGTCACATTCATCAGCGCATGTGCTAATGAGATAATACGAAGAAATAATTCTGGGTTTTTTCAACAAAGGGAAAGAGTGAGGTCATGTTAGAATAGATGTTAGTGTGTTGCCAACATTTTTTTTTAAACAGACACAACAAACATGTATTAATGTACCCATTAAGTTTTATTGATGGAGGAATCCAGAAAACCAGCCATGCTGCAAGTCACTGACAAACGTTGTCATATAATGTTGTATTAATCACCTCTCCCCATGGATGGGATCGAAATCACAACTTTTGTGGTGATCAACACATGATTGGGTAGGTAGATCTAGCTACAATATGATCTTGACAAAAAAGGCTGCTAAAAAAATTAGAAAAAGAGTCAAATCTTTGATAATTAATCCAATAATGATAAACAGGGAGTAGCATTCAATAAGAAAATGGACAGATCAATAAAGTTTCATACATCTGGTTTATAAAAGTAAAATATGGTTGTAAAAATAACAAAATAGATTGTTATTCTGTTAATAAAACATGTTAAATAAAAAAATCATACATAAAATATATAAAAAGAAGTTTATATTGCACAAAATAAAGATCTGTCTATAATTCAAATTTTCAGTGTAAGGTTTCAGAGGGGTTTACTAATATGCTGTTCAAAACAATGAAAACCAGGATTTGGTTACTTTTCTTCCCAGACTTATTAGACAGGCAACCATGAACAATTTGACATAACTGAAAGCATTCCTGAATTATGCATAAAAATATATCACTTTTCTCTGAAAAAAGCATTTTATTCTATGTTTATCAAATACTAAAATCTCTAAATATTAAGATGTAAATGCTTAAATGTGGTCAGAAGCCTATTCCAGTCCTGTACAAAAAGTAATATAAAACAAAATCGTTCATAGGCCCATCACTGTTCCAACTTTGTACCTAATTAATCATTTATAACCTTGATTTATCATGAAGATATATCACTCCCAGGGCTTTCAACACTTTCAAAAGTAGGAGGCTATTTTGACAAAGTAAGTGGAGAACGGCGAGCGAAGTGAACCTGAAAAATTTAGGCCGGGGGTCTGTGGGCCGCCAAGGCACCTAGAAGTTGTAGGGTAAATGATGCAAAATCCTGCAATCTGGGGGTTTCTTGACACATATTTTAACTTCCTAAAATTCTTATTTTTCATATATTTATTCTTTGTTTTACTTTTTTAGCCTCCTTCCTTTCAAAATGTAAAGTTGTTTGGAATTTTGCATCAATTTCAAATTGCTCTGAGCTTATTGTCAGATATTTAATAATCATTTCAAATTTTATTGCTGTTTCATTTGACACAAACAAAAGCTTCATGCCAAATACATAAAGATAAATCATTGCATCATTCCAAATGCCTGAATAGTGTTGATAATATGAAATATTTCAAATTTTGACTTTTTTGCTTTACAGATTAATAATCTGTGACTTATAACTTTATATCATTCAATAATGAACAGATAATGTTTCAAAAATATCTTTCTTTTCTTTTATTAGCCAATTAACTGTATATATATTTTTCTGAACATTGTTTGTTAAAAGAAGTCTGCTTTGAACTTGAAGTAAACATTTTGTAGAATTTATTTTTTTATATAAATAAAGCAAAGTATTTTATTTAAATTCAAAGAGAAATAAAAATTTCAGTGGATCTTTTCAACCATTTGTCATGAAAAAGCTTGTCCAATTCAAAGGTTTCAATATTTCCCAAAAGCCTAAATCAAGTCATCTGTCGTATTTTGCACATAAAAAGACAAGTTTAGAATTGGCGCCAAATTGATATCCGATAATTGTTACGTGTCCGGTCCCAAGTGATTCTTGTTCTTATATTTCAAATATTGATATTTTCGTTCATTAAAGCATTTTTGAGATTGTGACTAATTTTGTCAATGTCCTTGAACTTCATCATATCATGGAAGGACGATAAAATAAAGAGTTTTCATCTGGCATTTCACTTTAGTTTTAATCAAAATAAATTATGGATAAATTGGAGATCAAAAGGGCTCTTTAATACAACAAACCCAGATTATTATGGGATTACGCATTTTTTATCCTTGATACATAAAAAGTAGCCGGCGGCAGAGTGAAGTGTAGATGTCGAATTTCAGCGGCAACCGGCATCAAATGAAAGCCTTGCACTCCTAAAACTGGTCCCCCTCACTTTTTGGTCCACTCTGTATGTCATTAATATATATAGATGACATTTTGCTCACTTGATGTTAAATAATCAATCAATCCTTTCTGAGAACGCTCGGGTAAAAATGAAATCAGTCAAGAAAGGTAGAATATGGTGCTATTAACAGACAGCTTTGACATTTTAGTTCAGGATATTAATGGAGTTGCACATCTTTTTCCACTTATTAACTGTAAAGTTTGTATAGTATTTCTGTGATTAGAGAAGTCCATATGAACATTTCATTCTACAATTATTGTTACACGAAAAATGCAGCATAAAGAATGTATTATGGGTAGTTTTCTCTGGTTTCCTCCACATACAGATTTGGCAAACAACTTTTATTGGTAGAGGTGTGGGGTTTTTTTTTTTTGTGTTTAACGCAACTTTCAACACTATTTAAGTTATATCGTGACGGTCAGTTTTCTTGGTGGAGGAAACCGGAGTACCCAGAGAAAAACACTGACCTGTCGCAAGTCATTGACAACATCACATAACGTTGTATCGAGTACACCTCGCCAGAGCGGGATTCGAACTCACGTTAGTGGTGATGGGCACTGATTGCATAGGTATTTATAAATCCAACTACCATATGATCACAGCCACGACAGTCCCATAATATAACAGATGTCAGGACCTTAATCCCAGTGGATCAGAATAAGCAGGTTTAGTCCTAATATTGTCCTTGACAAATTTGTCTTTAAGGCTGTAAAACAAATTGTAATTTTCATCTAAACAAAACATGTGGATCGAAGGACATGTTTGTGCCTGTCCCAAGCCAGGACCTGGATTTCCAATGTCAAATGTTGTGGTCTTTTTAATTTTCAATGATTTGAGGTGAGAGGTGATTGTTTGTTTTATTGATATTGGCAGAATTGTTGACCATCACTGATTAAACTTTCTTTTCATAAAGACATCAAAAGTTAAAAAAAATAATTTTCCAAGTAGCTTTAAGCTTAATTTATCAATCCACTTTTTACAATACCTCGCTCCACATCCTCTGCCTGTGTCACCATGGAAATACTCATAATACAGTATAAAGCTTTTCCAGGAGTCCAATGTATACTGCTTGTATGCACCTAAAATATCAATAATATAATGTACAAGTGGTTTTTTTCACGGCAGCCAAATTTCGCATTTTTCTTCCAAATTGGTGGAATTTTTTTTAGCAGTATTTAATTTTCACGATCCTGAGTTTTTAACCAAAATCAAATTTAAGTGGATTGACCGTTATATTAGAATAACATTATCTGAATTGTTTGACCAACAATTCAAAATAGGAAATGTTTTAAAATAAATTGAGTAAGAGCTTTTTGTATGCAATCGGCAGTATTTTAGAATTGTATACATGTTCATTAATAGAAAATTGTGTAAGGGCATTTAATAAAATGTTAACATACATGTATTATTACAACACATTTACAAAACTTAAACACAAATAAGTCTCATTAACAGACTCCGAAACAAAATGTGATCAATTAATTAACACCAAAAATTGTCAACTTACAGGTAATTAAAAATCATTGAATGGAAATGCTAATATTAATTAAAAAGGTGTTTATACAGCAACAACTATTCAGGGTAATTAGTGTTTTAAAGATAAAACGACAATTAAAATGTTAAATAATTTACCAGTTATTTGTCACCATATGTATTGTTTTCGGGAATGCTTTTCCCCCTTTGTTAGATATTTCAAAAGCGTCATTTCAATAACTTTAAGAATTGCAGTGACCACAGAATTGTTAAACATTCGCTATACAGTCATACTAGGGGAGACAGATCTTGTTAAATTATTTAAGAAAATATAGATATTTATGTAGTAAAGGGTGGAAATTTACACGCATTCTTTTTTTCGCTGATCAATGACTATCGTGAATAAAGCGAGAATTAGGTACCCACGAAAAAAACCCACTTATACGGTAATATCAAGAATGTCTAAACATGTTATTAGTGTACGTGATACTGACTATGGTTTAATGCCAAATCAGCCATGCTTTAAGCTATATCATGGCACTAACCAGGTATTTTTTATGATAATATTGCTTTGCACTAAACAGTCTTCAAAATTAAGCGGTAGTCCGAAGCCCAATGCGTGTAAAATTGTACAAGGGCGTATAAAATGAGTAGGTCCAAAAGCCTGACGGGCCTGTGAAAAAAAAGTCATAAAAAAAGTTGATTTCATAAGATATTGTGTGTAGATATTTAGCTTATTATTCTCCTTTTTCAGTTGCTGCCGAGGCAGTGCAAAAAATGGGTAGGAAAACAAGTCCTTTTAAGATTTTCCGATGTTCGAAATAGATTTAGGTGTGTCTGTTTTTTTGCAATTTGATTGGTTGATATTTTTATCATAAAAAAGGATGAGAAGCAGGGCTCACGTTAGAGGACGAACAAGTTGCTTTGTGAAGGTTGATTTCGATTTCTCGTTGGTCAAATGCGAAGTTCATGTAGCCTTGTAATTTTGAAGAGTCACCCTATGTTGCCCGCATATCTTTGCCACGGCCATTTATGATAATTTCGACATCGTGTTAATTGAAATCTGGTATTCATTAAGTATTTTGAAAGTGACTTTCTTGAAAAGTAATCCATTTCAGTTTAAGGAAACTTTAATTTTGTTCAATATCAAATAAAAATGGCACCACGAGAAGGGGTGCGCAATCAGGCACTGTGCTAAGGGAAATGTTGATCGAAGCTACTTTTAACCAAACAAACTTTTGATTTATTTTTTCTCAATCCTGTGACATAAAATCTGAGTTCTCATATATAATATGTTCATATTTGCAAAGGTTGGTCATTCAAAATTCGTTGAAGTGAGATTTTTATTGATCCTATTCCAAATCCGATCGGTATTTTTATTTAAAATTGTGATCTATTTATAGAAGTGTTTATATGCTGACAGACCTGTGTCAACGTCAATACCTCTACAGTTAAAAAATAGACTTTGAACTACAGTAGTTTTGTTCCATTGTTGCACTCTGATTTGAGGTCTGACAAATAATAATTACAGCCTTTACTTGCTTCAGTTTATGACTGTCAGTGTCAATATACGTTCATGTTATATTTGCATTCCCTAGCTATCTATATATAGTGGACCGTTGAGCAAATTGGCATATACATATTTCTTCTGCTGAAGGCTACACAAATATGACGTTTTACATTTTGTGTGGTATTAATTCAAAGCATAGCAATATTTAAAAAAAAAAAAAGGGGGGGGGGAGGTACATATTAAAAATTATGACCAAATTATATTTCACACGCAATGATGACACCATAAGTTTTTGCTACAAGAGTCTTATAACAATATTGGTTGTGATGATGATGATGAGGAGGAGGAGGACATGGTGGATAGTGATGATAATATGGAATATACTGAGGATGTTATTGACAATATGATTTTAGAATTTTCAAGAGATTAGATACAAGATACAGATACAAATTTTATTTAAAGTCGGAGTATAAAAACATACAACATAAGCTCTGAAGAGCTTTTAAAACCGACATGCATGTAAATAATAA
>MJUT01035249.1:248084-260997 GCA_002080005.1 Gigantidas platifrons
GTTTACTGGTTTCAGAGGAGAAGATTTTAAAACATTTTTTCCCATAGGGTCCTATGTTAAAACTATGTCCACTGATGGTGGCCATCTTGGATGGAGGTCTGGGTCACTGGATAATTTTGAAAGTTGACCATTTAAGGACCATTCATGCCATGTTTGCTTTAAATTGGCTTACTCTGGTTTCAGAGGGAACAAAATTTAAACATTTTTCCCATAGGGTCCTATGTTAAAACTATGGCCGCTGACGGCGGCTATTTTGGACCAAGATTGGGGTCACTGAACACAATTTTGGAAGTTGACCACCGAAGGACCATCGATGACATGTTTGCTATATTGGCTTACTGGTTTCAGAGGGAACAAAATTTAAACATTTTCCCCATAGGGTCCTATGTTAAAACTATGTTCACTGACGGCGGCCATCTTGGATGGAGATCGCGGTCACATGACATTGACCACCTAAGGACCATTCATGCCATGTTTGCTTTAAACTGACTTACTGGTTTCAGAGGAAAAACTTTTTAAACATTTTCCCATAGCGTCCTATGTTAAAACTAAGTCGAGTCATGGCGGCTATCTTGGATATGCGATCGGCACAAAAATAACAAATTTAGTAGAGGACCATCCAGTCACCATTTCTATAATGTTACAATTCCACCGGCTGAGTAGTTTCTGACAAGAAGATTTTCAAAGTTTCAACCAATCAGAACACATTATTGGCCCTGGCGGCCATGTTGGTTTTCCGATCTAACCCAAAATAAGAAATTTGGTAGAGGACCTCCCAATGAACATTTCTGCCAAGTTTGGTCCAAATCTGTTCAGTAGTTTCAAAGAAGAAGATGAAAGTATGAAAAGTTTACAGACGCGGACGACGACGACGGACGCAAAGTGATGACAAAAGCTCACATGACCCTTTGGGTCAGGTGAGCTAAAAAGGGTGGACTCGACCCGCAGCCGCAAGTGATAAAGTTTATCAGTTGCTTGCCCATGGTCGGTGGTTCTCTCCGGCTTCTTCCACCACTAAAACTGGTCGCCATGATATAGCTGAAATATTGCTGAAAGTGGCGTTAAACACAATAAATCAAATCAAATATTTTTGTGCGGAAGCAAATTTGTGCAGGTTTTCTACCGATTGTTTATATATGTATTGCCTAGATCCAGCTATGAATAGGGGAGTGTTGGGATCCCATAAACTGGTTTAATCCTGCCACATTTTTGTGCCTGTCCCAAGCCAAGATCTGGATTTCCAACATCATATGTTGTTGTTCCCCCTTTTTGTGTTCAATGAGTTGTGGTGAGAGGTGATTGTTTGTTTTGTTGATATTGGTGGAATTATTAACCATCACTGTTTAAACTTTCTTATCATAATTGCCTTAGTCTAATTCAAGGTATTGCTTGTCCTTATGTATGTGGTTTCATCTTTAGTCACTGCTGAAAAATATGAATAAATGTACAAATAAAATACAGCTACATGTGTTTTAATCTTACTGCAAATCCATATAGGTCCTCTCCAATTACTGTTTCCACCCATTATAGCAGAATCAGATTCTCCTGGTGTGTAATGAAGGCTAATTTCTTCTGTTGTAACAGAATCTTCTTTTAGTAGAGATTTGTCTCCCTTGGTCGTAGATTTATCCTTGGTGCTATGATAAATGTCATCTTCTGAAGCTTTATAAACATTTCTTGGTGGATATTTGTCTCCTATAGCCTCACATTTATCCTGGGCAGCATCTGTAGCCATAGGGGATATCTGGGGGCTATGGTGAACAACACTTTCTGCAATTGTGGTAGTTTCTTTTTCCATACAGTTGTCTCCCTTTGTGAGTGATTTCTGACTTTCTTTTATTACAGGAAGTTTCAATGTATAAGACTTTGTATGAACCTAGAAGAAATGAACAATTCTAAAACCTATATTAAATTGTATATTTACATAAAAACAAATAATTTAATAAATAAGTGTTTCCTATTACTATATTTTCTTCTTAAAAAGAAAGAAAGATGGAAGAAAATATAGAATTAGCCTTTTGTACATAGAACCTGGTTTCTCTATGAATGTTGACCTGTAATTATGAAGACCTATCTAATCTGTACAAATCCTCTCAGTGGTGTAACCCTATCCTTTGCTTTACATGTGGTAGAGTGATTTGATCCAAACTAAAAAACATTGGTATTTCTTGCTTGTTCGCTATGCAGGCAGCGTCCTTGTGTAAGAGAAAAGACATTGTTGGCCCAGAGTCAGGATAACGTGTCTGCAGGTTCTCAAGACTAAAACATGAAAATTGGGAAATCCCAGATATTTATATATAAATAAACAAAGAGACTATGTATACATTTAATTCATTTCCGAATATTCCAAGGTTAAAAATTTGGGCCAAAAAATTGAATTTTAATTTAGTTTTAACCCTTTACCCACATACTTCAATAACATTAGGTTTCTTCAATGGTCCAAGGAATATCACCTGACAACTAAGTCTGGTAAAGATCAAATGTCACAAACTGAATATTGTTTTGGAAACCAACGATGGACACCTACCCGCCCTTCATCAAGCTAATTACAGTGTTTCATCTTGTCACAATTTAGCTAATCAATATTATACAATACGGTTGTTTCGAATCATGTCAATTCCGACCACGTTCCGTCTTTTTCGTGTCTTGACGTCTGAACAAATCGGCAGGCGACTTCCGGTGTTTATGCTATTACTGTGACAACGTCAGCATATCATAGTCGTAGATGTGGTAGATTATAAGTAATTGTAATATGGCGACGCCAAGGAAACCGCTGAATAAATACTGGTGTTCGGTACCCCACTATCTGTCTTATATAAGAAATATATACATAAAGGCAGATCGTTTTCCTTTGATGATGCTGACAGCCGCAAATAAAGAAAGAAAACAAATTTAATTTTAAAGAAATATTTGCCTCTGCGTTGAAGTCAAATAATTTAATTGATATCTGTCTTTTACAGAAAATGTAAAGATTTTTTTAGCTTGAGGATCGAACGTTAAAATGGCACATATCGATTGGAGTTTTTGTTGTGTACATTGACACTGGAAGTTCAGTGCCAGCAGTTCCATCGAAATCACATGATCTGGCGAACGAAAATAACAAAATTTTGACGGAATGGAAAAGATTCGAAACAACAGTATTACTATTTTTTCATGAGGTAAATGTGTGGATTGACTTTTGAAAAAAAAATTATATTCACTGAACTTGAAGGGTGAAGTGAATATCATTTTTTTTCAAAAGTTAATTAATCCACACATTTACAGAATCAAATGACAGTAATTGTTTCATTCTATATTTTGAATAAAAAAACGTATTCAATGCCTCAGATTTACTATTCACTGGCGGTAAATGTCACATGTTACTTTTTTTTAGAACACAGAATTCTATCAGAAATGTTCTATTTTAAATTAGTAACAAAAAGTAGCACGTGACATTTAATGCCAGTTAATATAAAAATCTGAGACATTAAATACGATTTTTTATTCAAAATTTGACTTTCATTTGAAATCTATTATAATAGAATTTACTAATATAGAATAATAAATATTATTTGTTATTTGCTTAAAAGTACCTTTGAAAGTGATCTTATTCCGAACTGTGATAAAAATTCCCCTTCATCAAACATACAATCTAACAGAATACCAATTCTTTCCTCTGGTACACATGTTAAAAAGTACACATCTTCCCCAGGACACTGTATAACCTTTAACAGAGATACAACAATACATAGTAATCTTTCCTCTGGTACACATGTTAAAAAATACACATCTTCCCCAGGACACTGTATAACTTTTAACAGAGATACAACAATAAATAGTAATCTTTCCTCTGGTACACATGTTAAAAAATACACATCTTCCCCAGGACACTGTATAACCTTTAACAGAGATACAACAATAAATAGTAATCTTTCCTCTGGTACACATGTTAAAAAATACACATCTTCCCCAGGACACTGTATAACCTTTAACAGAGATACAACAATAAATAGTAACTACATAATGTATGCAAGTATCTGCAGCCAAATACCATAGAGGGTTAGGGTTAAGTTTATGGTGCATAAAGTCACTTTCAGTTATTTGATGGCGGTCAGTTTTATTGGTGGAGGTAACCAGATTACCCAGAGAAAAGCACCAACATGTTGCAAGTTGCAGACAAAGTTTATTACATAATGTTGTCTAGAGTACACCTCGCCTGAGCGGGATTCGAACTCACAACGTTAAAGGTGATGGGCACTGATTACATAGGTAGTTGTAAATCCAACTACCATACGATCTTGACCACGACGGCCCAGATCCTGTAATTAAATTGCAAATTTGAAAAAAAAAACAGGCAGATAAAAAAAATACTGATAATGATAATACCTCATGCTGCACATCTGGGCAAAATAAAAGAAGTGTCACTGAAATATCAAATACTGTATCTTACATGTGAAAATTCAGTAGCTATCTGACTGGAAAGTCCTGCTGACTTTAAAATACTGTGGTTGATTTTACAACAAGCTACCAAGGGAAGTAACCCAACAAGAGATTTGACCTCTATTGGGATACACTGTTTTGTTGACCTCTCCACCAACACATCATTGTAGAAGTTCATCTTTGGATTCCATAACCCTGAAATAAAAATAAAAATTACTGTAGAAAAAAGTATGGCAACTTCTCAGGAATTAGTTTCTTTTAATGTGAGCATACAAAAAATTACAAAACCGCATTGATGTTGTAATGATTAGCGTGCTCGTCCCGAGTGAGGTCAATCGTTGATCCAAATTGGTATTTGTTGCTTCTCTGCTAAGCATGCAACATTAAGGAAAAAGAGAAAAGACTGGTTGGCTTGGAATCAGGATAATGTGCTTGGGTGGGGTGACATGTCTATTTGCAGTCAGTTGTTTCAATGAGCTAGCACTATGAAAATCCAACTAAGCATGTTGTTCTAGTACAAAGTGGACATCGTCATCATCTCATTAAAAATTAACTTGTTCTCGCCATGATATAGTTGAAAAATCGTTGAATAGGCGTAAAACAACAATCACTCACTCATTCAAAATTATCAAAGGTAATTTGCTTATCAAGCACTAGCATGGCACTCATTTTTTATTTGACTTTTTTTTTAAATACTATTCGCTTAACAATTAAACAAGCATTTTAAGTGAAAAAGAAAAAAATAAGATTTCCTGATGGAAGGATTTCCAGAGTACAATTTTCCTGATGGAAGGATTTCCAGAGTACAATTTTCCTGAAGGAAGGATTTCCAGTATACAATTTTCCTGATGGAAGGATTTCCAGAGTACAATACTCCTTATGGAAGGATTTCCCATGTACAATTTTTCCTGATGGGAGGATTTCCAGTGTACAATTGTTCCTGATGGAAGGATTCCCAGAGTACAATTTTCCTGATAAAAGGATTTGCAGAGTACAATTTTCCTGATAGAAGGATTTCCAGAGTATAATTTTCCTGATAGAAGGATTTCCAGTGTACAATTTTCTCCTGATAGAAGGATTTCCAGAGTACAATTTTCCTGATAAAAGGATTTCCAGTGAACAATTTTCCTGATGGAAGGATTTCCAGAGTACAATTTTCCTGATAATAGGATTTCCAGTGTATAATTTTCCTGATGGAAGGATTTCCAGAGTACAATTTTCCTGATAAAAGGATTTCTAGTGTACAATTTTCCTGATAGAAGGATTTCCATAGTACAATTTTCCTGATAGAAGGATTTCCAGAGGAAAATTACTTGTAGGAAGGATTTCCCGTGTACAATTTTTCCTGATGGGAGGATTTCCAGTGTACAATTTTTCCTGATGGAAGGTTTCCCAGAGTACAATTTTCCTGATAAAAGGATTTCCAGAGTACAATTTTCCTGATAGAAGGATTTGCAGAGTATAATTTTCCTGATAAAAGGATTTCCAGTGTACAATTTTTCATGATGGTAGGATTTCCAGAGTACAATTTTCTCCTGATAGAAGGATTTCCAGAGTACAATTTTCCTGATGGAAGGATTTCCAGAGTACAATTTTCCTGATAGAAGGATTTCCAGTGTACAATTTTCCTGATGTAATGATTTCCAGAGTACAATTTTCCTGATAAAAGGATTTCCAGTGAACAATTTTCCTGATGGAAGGATTTCCAGAGTACAATTTTCCTGATAAAAGGATTTCCAGTGTACAATTTTCCTGATAGAAAGATTTCCATAGGCAAATTACTTGTACCAGATTATGTCATTTCACACACAAAAAACTGGTTTAAACTGGTTTTATATTCCTGAATATGCCTCTTAGTTGGGTAAAATTAATAAATGATCTCTATAAGAAATTATACTAAAAACAGGGGGAAAATAGAACCATGTACTTCTTCCTGATACTGCATACAAAACAAATATAGTCAATTCCATGATTTCAACTTGTTACAGTTCTATCTGGGTTTCATATTCTAGCATCCTTCTTAACTCACTGAATTATGATACAACATTTAATATTTTTCTTTGGATATTTTTGTAAATTTCTCTGGAACGTATTTGTACCAAATTTGTTTTCATTACTTCCAGTGGTTCATAAAAAGATGATTTTCAAAGATTCCCAATTTTTCAACCAACCAGATGCTTGGTAGCCATTTTGTATGTCTGGCAAGGTCACCAGACACAATTTTTGAAGAGTACCAAATCCATATTTGTTCTTCAGAAGAAGATCAAAATGTAAAAAGGTAACGGACAAAAGATGCCAATTGATGGGGCAGCTTACTTCAGCTAAAAACAAATTAAAATTACAAGATATTCATATAACATTGATATTACTCTCAAAATTACAGTCTGTCAAGCACTTTTTGGCCTAAAAAAATTTGGAAATCAGGAGGGTTTTTAGTTAAAAATCAGGAGATTATCAGGAATTTTTTTTTTATATAAAAAGTGATAAGATGATACAAAAAACCCCAAAAATGGCCACCTTCCTCCCCTCTAAGTAAGAGCTTTCAGGCCATAATATATAAATTTAAGCATGGTGTTTCTGATTCCAGATGAAGGTCATTATCAGAATGTCAGAATGTAATTGGCAGGCTAAAAGAGGCCATTTTCCTCACCTCCTTTTATTGATAAGGGATCGACCATTTAACTTGCAGGGGAGGGTTATTGTTTTTTTTCCCTAAGAATTTTTTTTTCGACAACATGAAAGTTAGAATATTTATTTTTTTTGTCGCGCAAAGCGTAAATTTTTTTTCCAGAATTTCACATTGGGTTATTTGACAAAAACTCTGAATCATATTATTTTTATATTTCTCCACCAAAATCAGAATATTTTTTTCAGCAACATTGGGAATCAGAATATTTTTTTTTAGTAAAAAACCATAACCCCCACCCCACCCTGGAAGTTAAATGGTCCGTCCCTAAGATGCTTTACACTAACATAATTTCAACATATTATTGTTATTTTTTTTTTTTTGGTGGGGAAAAAGTTCAAAATCAGGAGTTATCAGGAGTTTATCAAACAAATTCATGAAAAAATCAGGAACAGCTCAAAATCAGGAAAAAAAAGGAAAATCAGGAGTCGCTTGACAGACTGAAATTACTCAAATATGTGTAAATATAAATATATATCTTACTTCTTACAAACTTCTAGGAATATCATTGGCTTAAAGTGATCACGTGGAAACCGTGTATATTCAAGATTTTTAATACACGATTAGTAGTAGAGTTATCTCCCATTTTTCTTTCAAAATAAAGATGCAGTTGAACAAGACGCTAGCACGTTTCACCCTGATAACAGATGTTGAAATTATAAACAAACATATTCATTTTGTTTAACCTTTTTACTGCGAAGCTTTGTGTATAATCGCAACGTCGTGTGCGGTATTATTCCTGATGTTATGACCCTTTCATCAGGGTGACGTCATTTTAACAGCAATGTGACATTACTTACCATTTCTTTTTAATTTTAGTGTGGTTCTATATATGCAATATCTGTATCTGACTTCAAATTGTGTAATCTAATTATAATATATTTGAGTAACTTATTCTTAAAGAAAATAAAAATAAAAGTAAATTTCTTTCCAAAGGGACATATATGTCCCTAGAGCAGTCAAAGGGTTAAAAATTACAATAAAAAATTAATTGATCCGAGTAAGCTTGTCCCCAAATGTTGGTTCAATGACTTGACCAATGTAACATTCCACAAGTCACCAAATATTGTGATAGCGACACATATACATTACTTACACTCACCACAAAAATTACATATTTATTAGTTTTGATGCAGTTACATTTAAATTCCTTATTCAAAGGTAATCAGTAAGATATATTTGTTACACAGTGTCAGTGTTCAATCTAGAGTGCGCCATTGCGCCATTCCCGTGATTTTTGTCTTTCTGGCGCGATTGAAATTGTCAACTGGGCCAAATAGGGTGCATTGCTTTTTTACCTTTTGAGATCGTCCCGGTAATAAATTCCGGAAATCAGTCCCGAAATATGTCAAGTTTTTACAAAGTATTTATCTGTATCAGTAGAGAGCTTTATGTAAAGTCGTTTTCAAGCGTCCAAGTCACGTTGAGAATTTGTTTGTCAAGGTAAATTTAAGCATGATGCGTGACAGGTCAAAGTCTAATCCCTTTTGGTATTCAAAGCCAGAGTTGTTTTCTGATATTGCCTCAGAGGCAGGCAATATCAGAAAACAACTCTGGCTTTGAATACCAAAACTGATTAGTCAAAGTCATGAAGCGTATATCTTCATATTTTGCTCCCGCAGGGGAGAAAAGAGCGAAACCCACTGCCACTGATGAAAAGCAAAAAGAAGCAATCACTACAAATTTAGAAAATCCTTCAGAAAGTGGAATTGAAGGTTAGAAAAAGAATGAGTCGTCGGGGTCGGCGAGTGTACCTGCTCCACGCAAGTTTCAACAGCAGTGGTCAACTGATACAAAATACAAGGAGTGGCTGCAGTACGATGCTAACAAACAAAATATGACCTGTTCTTTTTGTATTAAAACTAATAAAAAAAATCCCTTTACGACCGGTTGCACGAATTGTAGAACATCTTATTACCATCACTTTGTGTCTGTCTTTTGATTTACTATTAATTTAAAATTCAAATTCAAACTCTTTTATTGACACAAACTCATCAACAAGATATGGTTATATCCCAATTACACAAGATGTATTAACATCCGTTGTCTTTTGACATTGACCCCTAACTTCCAGATTTGGCCCCCTGTCAAATGTTGCCTGGGCCAACATGACCCCCTGTGACCAATTTCTAGATTGAACACTGAGTGTGCTAGTGACCTAATATGATATACAGTGGAACCTGTCTAATCCGACACACCATGGGACCAGGGAAATGTGTCGAATTGTAAAGGATGTTGGAATACTCAGGTTTTATTTTACTTAACATAATTACTTTGGGACCATAAATTTTTGTCGGATGTCACAGGATGTCTGAAAACTCAGGTGTCGGATTGCACAGGTTCCACTGTATATGGGGTGAGTGAATTCCATATGGCGCTCAAGCTTCGTTCTCGCCCCATATGAAATTTACTGATCTCGTATATATCGTATTAGGTCACTAGCATACTGTGTAACTAATAATACACTTACCTCCATCTTCAATATTTTTGTTCATTTGTTTGCAAATGCAAAAAAAATCGGTCAGGTATCGAACTATATCTTCGTGTACATTATTATTAGACCTAATATCACCAATCTTGTCTAATTCAATGACTATTTCTAACATACTTAGTGCAAAAAGAGCCATCCATGCTGTTGCATCAGCCTAAAGAAAACAGCCGGAACAATTTAGAAATGGCATAAAAAAAATTAATCGATATGTAATATTTCCTTTTGATCTTTACAAACGTTATTTATTATCAAGCAACAAACATGTTATTGTTGATTTCTAATATTCAGACCTGATTTTACGAGGACAACAAAAAAGTGGAAATCGGCAATCGGAAGTATTGAATATACTATGAAAAAGGAATCGCAACGGTAAAATCCGGAATAAAAAAGCGGACGAAAATCAGGTCTGAATATTAATGTGACTGACGTCACCTTGCCAAATCCTTGATAAACATACTATCATTGATATGTTTTGTTCAAAATTGACTTCTCATCACATCTTCCATCTCAGTTTTCACCTTCAAAGTGGTTAGGGTTTATGGTGTTTAACGCCACTTTCAACAATATTTCAGCTACATTTATGTATATCGTGGCAGTCAGTTTTATTGGTGGAGGAAACAGGAGTACTCTGAGAAAACCACCGACCTGTCACAAGTCACTGACAAACTTTATCACATAGAATGTTGTATCGAGTACACCTCACCATGAACGGGGTTCAAACTCACAATGTTAATGGTGATAGGTAGTTGTAAATCCAACTACCATATGATCACGACCACGATTGCCTCTCAACTATATAAGGATAGACTAAAATCATAAGCAAACTAACTAGAATCATTTCTTTTTTAAACAATACATCAATCTCATGAAAAATAAAAACCCTGTTCACTCTAACTAACATATCAAAGGGGAATAACTCTTTGTAAATGATATTCTTACCTGTTTGATTGTAAATCCATCTGGTGGACGACCTCTGTCAATGACACTTATATTATCTAATCCTAAGAATCCACCGCAAAACATATGACTAGCAGAGCAGTAAAGATTTGTTCTCCACCTAAAATAAATATGAACAGAACATGAAACATTTACATATAGTCAAATAATGTACCACAATAATACAATAAAACATGTCCTTGATTTACAAATATTGATTGATTGGTGTTTAACACTAACTTAAGCTGTATTTCATCAATATCACGGCATGATTTACAGTCAAATACCTAGTGTAAATTACTGCTCTGAATATCTTACACAGAAATGTTATATATTTATGCGATGGTTCCCATTTTTGGAGAAGAAAGACTAAGTATGACTACAGTCATCGACTTTAGCAGTGGTCCGGTAGCCCACGGCCAGTGAAAATTGATTCGGACCAGTGAATTTGGCAAAAAATGTTCAATAGAATCTATATAAATATTTTAACTTTAAAGTTTTCGGGCCAGTAAAATTGAAAGTCTAATTTCGAAGACTGTGACTATATGAAAAGAAAGTTTAAACAGTGATGGTCAACAATTCCACCAATATCAACAACATGCCACTGGCATCAAGATTTGCTTTGTCTTTCGGTCAGTTATACCACTTAGCTTATGTAAAACGTAATTGGATCATAGCAGTGTATTTTACAGTAAGTATACTTTTTTCTTCGATATTTGCGTAATCACGTCATTCATATTTAGATATTACTCTATTGACCACATGAGTTACTTCCCTTTCAGGTGACCAAAGTGCATTGAAAATAACATATAAATGTGTTCAAAATTTGAATGTTGAAACAATTTGTGAATTTTCAAGTTGCCTTAAAATAATCCTATGATTTTTACAAGGTTCCAAATATCTACAAATCATGAGAAGAATTATGCTCAAATTTGTTTACCAAGAACGAGTACCATTTTGCAATATTGTAAGAGAAATAACTCTCAGAAAAAATATGTATTAAAACATATAATTTTAGAATAAAATTGGGAATGTGCAAAAAGGTCTATAATCAAAATGAGAGTTGTAGAGTATGTCAGTGACTTATATATATTGAAAGTCAGTGGTATTTACAAGAAACACAGGTCCACCTTCTGATACTCACACCAAGTATTAAGGTTTCCGGACATCTACTTAAGGCAGTTTAATTAATTAGTTCACTATATCTGGACAGGCTTTCACCCCATTAAGTCTGCTAGTCATCATATAGCTGATTACAATGCCATGCTGGACGCAGCACGATACAACCACAGCAAGTCGACAATGGCTTCTACCTTCACCAATCTTGCGGCCATGTAAAAATTTACGATGTATACCAATAACCAAAACCCAACGGCATAAAACATTACTACCAAGATTTAACTTAAACATCATTGAAAGTGGTATTAAACACCTGTTCTCAAGTACATTATCAATAACAATGTTCACAAATTGTCATTTTTTTCCCTGGGCATTATTACAAAAGCTTGACTTCGCTCTGAACACCTTTAGACAAGATCAGTCATGAAAATTTAAACATTTAATTTTTTTTACTTTTTTTAAACTAATTTAATTACCACTGATAATTTTTCAGCAGTTTTTTATAACTATTTGCTAAGAATGTAAAGTCAGTTCCGCCTGTCATTCTGAATACCTTCAGACATGTCCATGCATGGATCGGTGGATTGTTCTCGTCAAAATTAAATTCACATCCTGGTATCTGAAGAAAAAAAAATGGATTCAAATCTTATTAAACTTATATACTGGTACAGTAGTCTCCATCTTATAAGGCCCCTCCCACCAAAGGTCACCCCTCTTATAAGGCCCCTCCCACCAAAGGTCACCCCTCTTATCAGGCCCCTCCCACTAAAGGTCACCCCTCTTACCAGGCCCCTCCCACCAAAGGTCACCCCTCTTATCAGGCCCCTCCCACAAAAGGTCACCCCTCTTATCAGGCCAGATTTCAGATGCACTAATATAGTGAAATACTACTAAGTTGTCCCCATGAAGAAGGGTGGCATTATAGGAGGGAGTAGATAAATACACCATTTAGTTGTTATAAAGCATCTTTCTTTATGAAATTACATGAATTATATCAAAATGGATATAATTTATGGAAACTATGATTTTAATACATTGTATTATCATTTTGACCATGATCTAATTTTGTATTCACAAATTTAATCTTCAGCCAAATGTTAGATGATACAATGTCTTGTCCATGGTAAACAAGTCCAGCCACTATTCTGGTTAAAATGTTAGAGGACACAATGTCTTGTTCATGGTAAACAAGTCCAGCCACTATTCTGGTTAAAATGTTGGACGACACAATGTCTTGTCCATGGTAAACAAGTCCAGCCACT
>MJUT01035257.1:56264-85272 GCA_002080005.1 Gigantidas platifrons
CTACAGATGACTAAGAATTGTCTGATGTAAGTGTTCACATTGGTCTCTACAGATGACAAAGAATTGTCTGATGTAAGTGTTTACATTGGTCTCTACAGATGACTAAGAATTGTCTGATGTAAATGTTTACATTGGTCTCTACAGATGACAAAGAATTGTCTGATGTAAATGTTTACATTGGTCTCTACAGATGACAAAGAATTGTCTGATGTAAGTGTTTACATTGGTCTCTACAGATGACTAAGAATTGTCTGATGTAAGTGTTTACATTGGTCTCTACAGATGACAAAGAATTGTCTGATGTAAGTGTTCACATTGGTCTCTATTTTTATTTTACAGGTTAATCCTAATTTTGCATATGCATTTACTTTACTTGGTCATGAATATGTGTTCACAGAAGAATTGGATAAAGCCATGTCTTGTTTTAGAAATGCAATACGGGTTGATCCTCGCCATTATAATGCTTGGTAGGTATAAAACAGTTACATGTTCTTATTTTGTATGATGTTGAAATTGTTGTCATTCTGAATATAGCTGAAATACTAGTTGGACGTTAAGCGATCAATCAATTATTATCCCCTCGCCAACAAAATTGCGAAGGGATGTAGTAAAGCTACCGTCCGTCCTTCCTTCCGTAACATCCTTGTGAACACTCTAGAATCAACATCCTTCAATGGATTTTGACCAAACTTGGTACATACTTAGTCCTTAAGAGAATCTGGAATCCTATTGATGTTCAAGGTCATAGGTCAAAGGTCAAGGTGACTGGGTCAAATTTTTAGGCGAGGGGATACACCACGTTTTGTGTTGCCCTTGTTTTATATGATCCATTACACCTGTTTTAATCAAACCATGAATTTTGGCTATCCTCTTTAGGCCCTTTGATTTGTTTGGTCTCAAAGACTGTTAAATTAATTGGTTATGCAATCGTTTGAATTTGAGTGTACCTGAGAAAGGTTATTCCTGATACGTGTCTTGCACACTAAATTAGAAGTTTTACATATGAATTACAATGATACACTAAAAAAAACCCACAAAAAACAACAAATGAATCAAAACTATTTATTGTTGCATTAATTTATAAATTAATTTGATGTGTTTAAGAGATTTTGATTGGATAAAAAATTGATGTTATTTTCCATAAACACCATAAATTTTAACCGGAAGTCACATGTTGGGGTTTCAATTGGGAATTTTTTTTATTTTATTTCTTTTTAGGCAATTATTATCTGTCAAAATATTTTTAGGACAAGGAAAAAATTAATTAGGAATTAATTTATAGGGATTGATCACAATTTTTTGTTTGGTTCATTCGAAATAAACTCAAAAGTGTGGTCCACACCCTTGCGTAACCAGCTTCATGGGTTACCCAGTGTGTACCACATTTTTGAGTTTATTTCTTCATGAACTGAAAAAAAATTGGGATCAATCCTTAATACAATCAAATAATTATTTATGTTTAAAAATTTTTCATTTTAGGTATGGTGTCGGGATGATTTATTACAAGCAAGAAAAATTTGATTTTGCCGAAGTTCACTTTAGAAAAGCTTTACATATCAACCCTCGTAGTGCTGCTTTATTGTGTCATATAGGAGTGGTTAGTTTATTTTGTCGTGTCAATTGTTTGTTTGATGGTCTTTAATGCCACTTTCAACTATATTTCAGTTATATCGTGACGGTCAATTTTATTGGTGGAGGAAACCGGAGAACTGAGAGAAAACCACTGACCTATCAATGATACAAGTACATTCAAATATGTATTAATAGATCACCTTTGGGACAAAGAAAAAGTTTTAATCTTAAAAGAAGTTCAATTCATATGAAATTAACTATGACGGGAAAAGAAAAAGGCGATGACTGCTTAATAGAGGTGACCTTGAGCAGATTTGTACATCAGCTTATTACCACATAGCTGGTGTAATCGTTAGCTTAAGAGTTTGGTAGACTAAAATTTGTATATGCTGCTTCACTGCTAAGCCTGCATCATTATTATACTGTTTTACTTCTGTCAGTCCTTCCGTCTGTCCCAAGATTTTTTCGTCGCATTTTTCTCAGCAACTATTGATGGCAGAAATCTGATATTTGGTCACAAGCTTCATATAGGTATGCCATATTGTGTGAAGCGTTTTTGGACCCGTCAGATTCCTACTTCCTGTTTGCCGACTTAGTTGGTTTTTATACACATTGAACATATATGCGGGGGTATCATAAATGAGCATTAGCTCACAGTTCATCTTGTTTAGTCAGAGCAAAGACTGACTGACTCTGAGTAAGGATAATGTGTCCGAGTGGAGTGATATGTCTTCTTTGTGGACAGTTTCAGTGAACTAGCTCTAAAAAAAAACACCAATGCGTTGGTCTAGTACAAAGTAGACATTGTCATCATCGCATCAAAAAGTAATGTTCTCCCGATGATATAGCTGAACAATTGCTCACTTGGTGTTGAAGAGCAGCACTCACTCTCATGTAAATTGTTATTGGAACCTTTGACTTCATTTCTCCCCACAACAAGGGTATAAAAAACAGAATACCCATTTTAAAAATTGGTTAAAGTGAGGTTGCAATATATACCTATGAAATAATATAGAAATGTATTTTGAAAAGAAAGCTTAAACAGTGATTGTCAACAATTCCACCAATATCAACAAAACAAATTATCATCTTAACTCACTGAACACAAAATATAACCATGACATATGATGTTTGAAATCCAGGTCCTTGCTTGGGACAGGCACAAATATGTGGCAGGGTTAAACCAGTTAATGGAATGCCATCCTTCCCCTCTTGATAACTGGATGTCCAACAACAATACATATATAAACAAATGATCAAAAACCTGCAGAGATTTATTTTTATTATTTCCCTGCTCCACCGGAGGGGAGGGGTATACTGTTTTACCTCTGTCTGTCCATCCAAGATATTTTTCTCAGCAACTATTGATGGTAGAAATCTGATATTTGGTCACAAGCTTCATATAGGTATGCCATATTGTGGGAAGTGTTTTTGGACCCGTCCGATTCCTACTTCCTGTTTGCCGACTTAGTTGGTTTTAATACACATTGAACATATATGCAGGGGTATCATAAGTGAGCATTAGCTCACAGTTCATCTTGTTTAGTCTATTTGTAATAATTTTCTGTTTGATTGTGATAGTGTTCTAGTACAATACAGAGATGAAAATTTCGTATTGCCAGAAAATTACCTTTCTTCAGAAAAATATTTGAAAATAAATATACAATACTTGTGCACTGTCGAAGCATACAGGTAATATGTCTATGAGGCTTAGAAACGGGGGAAAAGGCGAGGCTTTGCCGAGCCTTTTCCCACATTTCGTGCCGAATACACATGTTTACCTATTTGCTTCGACAGTGCACATGTATTGTATTTATCCTGCAATTTTAAATCGTAAATAAACATTTACTGGATGATGATAAAAGTATTTGAAATAATTTTGTGTATGTATTTGAAAACAATATCCCCCAATGTGCCCCGATGAGTTTGCCAAATATAAAATTTTATTCTATTAATAACTGACCAATATCAAAAAAAATATTGGGCAGGCTATATTGGTCGGTAAATGCTGTCATTGCAGGATAAATAGACATATTGGTGTATTGACGATAAATATAGAATTTATGTGGCCAGGATTAGAAACGGATGGAAAGACAAGCTTTTAGCGAGTCTTTCCATCCGTTTCATGCAGAACCACATAAATTCTATATTTACTGTCAATACACCAATATTGTATTTATCCTGCAATAAATCTTGCAAAAAAATTGTTATTCAATTTAATAGTAAATAAAAGATAACGGAAACCCTATTGATACCTCAATAGTAGTTCTGATGAGGGGCGTGGCTTAATAACCGTAATAGGCTAATATAAAAAGTGCTATTATGACAAGGGTGTGGCTTAATACTATTATTAGGCTAATGTGAAAAGTGTTATTATGACACTGTCATAATAACGCAACAGTTTATTTCAACCCATTTATTATGACAAAAAATATCCCACATTGCAGGATAAAATGTGTCAACTTCTGAACAGCTAGATAATGAAGCCGTAGGGACATTGTATAGGGGGGGCTATCCTCTTTTTTTCTTTTTCTTTTTTTGAGGAAATTTATTTGAAAATAAAATATGTCAAAATTTGGTTTAAACAACTAGAAAATGAGTGTGTAGGGGCACTGTATAGGGATATCCTCTTTCACCATCGAACACTTTCATCATCTCTGTAGATACCATAGCATGTAAGAAATGTCAGAAATTAGAACAAGAAATCTAACATATATTTTGTCTTTATTTAGGTACAACATGCACAACAGAAATCAGAGAGTGCTCTTTTAACTTTAAACAAAGCCATAGCCACTGATCCTAGGAATCCTCTCTGTAAATTCCATAGAGCTTCTATATTGTTTGCCAGTGATAAACATATGGTGAGTATTGGTTTAATTTGAAGAATGCGAACCACATCACTGGTGTGCTTGCCTCGAGTTTGGTAGATCTTGAGTTTCGAGTCCTGGTCGGGTCAAACCGAAGGCTATGAAATTGGTATTCGTTGCTTCTTTGTTAAGGACACAGCATGGAGGAAAAAGTGCAAAGACAGGTTGGCTTGGGAAGCAGGATAATATGAGCTACATGTCTACCTGCTGACTTTTGTTTCAAAAATCCAACTGAGCTGTTGGTCTAGTACAAGGCAGACATGATCATCTCATTGATATGTAACTTGTTCTCACCATGATAAAGCTGTAAACTTGCTCACTTGGCATTAAACTATAATCACTCACTCAAGAATACGCAAATCATCTTAAATGTTGTCTGTATGGAAATATGGGCAGAAATAATGCTAAACTGTCAAACCAACTTAAGAAAGTTTCTGCATATAAAAAAAAAATCCATACAAAGCAAAAACTTACTTTCTCTCTTTTGATTGTTTATAGGAAGCATTAAAGGAATTGGAAGAATTAAAACAGATAGTTCCTAAGGAATCTCTAGTCTATTTTCTAATTGGAAAGGTAAGATAGCATAGTAATTAAATGAAAAAACAGCAAAAAATACCACGCTGTCGGAACAATTCCAAAATCCAATCGAACAATTGATACCCATAACACACATATACATGACCACTCACTTTCCTAGCTGGGTACAGGCACTTCAATAAAAAGTGGCAGGTTAAACTTGTTTTAAGAGCTTAGTGCATGAGATTACGGTAGGATAATGAACCCCTATCTCACTTGTAGGAGTCAGATTATTGGTTGCATAAACCAGACTATACAGAGAAAAGCGCTGACCTTCTGTAAACCACTTGCAAATTTTAAGAGATTGCCCCGTGAACATTCTTCTCCCTTTTCTGTGATTGTTGCCACGGAGACTCCTGGTATAGTGTTATCGTTTATTTTCACCATATATAGATAAAGTTTGCGCATGATTGTGTTGAATGACAGAACTAATTCAGTGTGCTATTTATTTGTTTTATTACATAGATGACCGTGAAATACAGATTGCAACTGAAAGAAATACCGTTATTTCATTCATTGAATAAATCGTTTATTTTACTGTGTAGCTTCACATTATCAACATTGTCACAATCGAAAATATAAACTGACACCAGCCTACAAAACAATACAAATACTGACTTGTTTACATCAATGATTGTATTGTATAGTAAAAAACAGTATTTGGAAAAGTTTTTACTCAAAAATGTTCTCAAGAATTTTGAATTTTATTGACTTTAACATATGAATTTATTGTTAACAGGTACATA
This sequence comes from Gigantidas platifrons, assembly GCA_002080005.1. Taxonomy (NCBI): domain Eukaryota; kingdom Metazoa; phylum Mollusca; class Bivalvia; order Mytilida; family Modiolidae; genus Gigantidas; species Gigantidas platifrons. The sequence goes on from MJUT01035257.1 coordinate 62,026, forward strand.
AAAAATTAGGTAATACACATTTTGCACTGATGAATTTTTCATGGGCGATGGACCTGGACCCGAAGGGAATTAATAACCAAATTAAAGAAGCCATCGACAAACGTTATGTAACGGAGGATGATGATACGTTAGCGAGGTTAAATGATACAGGTACGTAATTAATTTAAGCTGTTATTAAAGAATAAATTAGGTTTTTATTGGACTACAAATTTTGCAGTCATATTTGCTTATGTAATGGGATAGAAGTTGTCGTCTGTCTAGACAAATTTGTTTCCGTTCAATAACTGTTTTAGTCAACTGATTCTTCTGAACTTTTAACACAATGATCCTTGGCACAAAATACAAGTTGCTAATGTTTACCGAACAAGAGGTTCTAAGGGGAAAAAAATGTTTCTGTTTTTTGTTCATGGACAGTTTATTGTTCATCTTTATGTTGATTAGGCTTTTTTTTTTAAAAGAATTGTTCAGGAAAATCCCTTTCAGAAAAATGTGTAGCATTAGTACTACATATTGCTGATGCAGATTTTATATCTATATTACCAATGGGTTTTTATCACAAACACTCTGTCTCATTTATAAATTAAAATGTAGATTGAAAAACAAACAATTTTTTTTTTGTAAAATGCACATGTTTGCACAGAGATGATAATGTAGATACAATATTCAATGCACATTTGTTATAAACCCCCACCCCCCCCAACAACAAAAGTTATTAAGTCATCTTTTTTTACAGGATTAGAGGATGATTTAGGATTAGAAGATGTTGTTGAGGGAAATGAGGACTTACAATTACAAGCCATAGAGAGTGACGAAAGTTTGTGATGACAGATGTCAAATAATCAACACTTGTGATCTATTCAATGCATAAAATCTGATTCATGAAAATTCTTTATACTGTATCAATAAGATCCTTTTTTTTTGTTTTGGGAATGAAAATCTGAATCATGAAAATTCTTTATTCTGTATCAGTAAGATGCATGTTTTATAGATTGAATCATTCTTGGTGATATAACAAAATCTGAATCATGAAATGAAAATTTTTTATTCTGTATCTGTAAGATGCTTTTTTCTGGAATGAATCATTCTTGGTGATATAACAAAATCTGTTTCATGAAAATTCTTTATTCTGTATCAATAAGATGCTTGTTTTCTGGATTGAATAATTCTTGGTGATATAGGTTTGTTATATATGAATGAAGGATCAGCTTTGAGTTTTATATGTGTTTTAAACTTTACTCTGTTTCATATAGAATTATTTATTGTTTGTTGTGATAGTGTGAATGAGAACAAGTTTTATTATTAGTCGCTGAAATTTCTACCATATACATGTATCATTTTACTGGAAAATTAAAAAATGTTGGTTTGAAGTAAAAAAAAGATTTATGCTTGAGGTAGTTTATTCTAGTTCATCGATGATTTGTCAATTTTCCCTGTGATCTTTACACAGTCCTCGAAATGAAAATTTGAATTTACTGGTCCGAATCAAATTTTTGAATTTACTTCTATATAGTTCTTAATAAAAACTGAAAAATTGGCTGGTTCAAACAAAGTTTTACTGGTTTTGGGCCGGTGCTCATCATGAGGACTGTTTACATGCAGTAATATCTCTTATCAAGCAGCAAGCGTGATATTTACCTATTAATTTTTAACATGGCTTTATATTGATGTCACTGATGTCACTGATGTCACTTTGACAAATCTTTGATAACCACACTACTGATATGTTTTGCTCGAAATGGACATCTAATCCACTTGCTATGAGAAATCCAGTCTCGCAAAACAAATGAATGATAGTATATATATTGATGAATTATCAGCTCCAATATAAGGGTTCATATATTTTGGGATACTTAAAAAGAATTTATGCTAAACATAATTTTGTTATTGTTATTAAGTGCATTTTTCCTCCATTGTTGTAACTAGATCTCTTACATTTCATTACTTATGTCTCACCCTTGTAGAGAAATATATTGTATTCGCCCTGTCCGTCCGTCACAATAGTCTGTGTTCTCAATTCTTCTTTCATCTTCATTCCTCAAGACTTTGCATGATTGAAAATTTGTAAATCATTAATACTGAAGTTTGATCTGACTGTATGTGAAGGAGTTATTGTCCTTGTTTCACTTTAAATACTTCATCAATAAGTTTGTAGGTACAACTTCTACAATTTTAAATGGAAATTCTTCACAACTTTGCATAATTCTTTATTACCATATGAAGATTCACATACTGTTTCAGATGTCTAATCAAATTATTTTATAAGAAGTTATTATATGACTTCAGATAATGTCTTTTTCTGATTGGCTGACGTCCCTAGTAACGATCTTTATAAAACATTATAATCACCTCGTGGTTTTATTTACCTTGTTGGAATGTTATAATCACCTGGTGTGACGTCACGCCAGGTGAATATAACATTCCAACAAAGTAAACAAAGGAAAATGTTGTGAGTCAGCTTATTTTAAGGGTGAAAGAAACATATCAAATGTGTCATATAATAAAACAATTAATGACTTTCAATTCGGTGGATACCGGGATTTATTAACCCAAGAATAATATATTTACCTTGGCCCTAAGGGGCCTCGGTAAATATAATATTCTTGGGTTAATAAATCCTTGTATCCACCTCATTAAAAGTCATTAATTGTATATTATTACCCTTCTTCGTTTAGAATATTTTTAAAAGTTTGTAGGTGCAACACTTACATTTTAAAATGGGAATTACTCAAAACTTTTTTGCTTGCATATAACCTATATGTGGAACCGTAGCTGTCCGTGATCCTTTTTATTTTGTAAACTTATGGAATTCTGACTCAAACTGAAGTTGGGCCTTTCATTTGTCGAATTCGTCAATAAGTAAATTGATATTGTTTGATTCATTAAAGTTTTCTGTGAGTACTCCCGATTTCCTCCACCAATAAATTAAACTGACCGCTACGATATAACTGAAATATTGTTGAAAGTGGCGTTAAACACCATAACCCTAACCCTCGCCCTCGATTCATTAAATATTTTTCTGCAACCACCCAGCTTTAGTTCCCTTTGTCTATATTTATATTTATGCATATGAAACAGCATTGATATAAATACAGACACTTTTATATACAAAGAGGCACATGTTTTGTTATGTTGCAAATTTGCATTAGCCATTAATCATTGCATAATTAATTCAGGAATAGTGATATTATGTGTTCATTCCAGTTACAAACCCCCATGTGATTGGTCAAAATGTTGACATGTGACTTCGAAAATTGTAACTTTATCAGTCAATGAAGTGCATAACCTTTCAACCACATCCACTTTCGGGAACTATTTTGACTCGAAATTGAAACTTCATCAGTTAATGAAGGGCACAACCATTCAACCATGCCCACTTATGGGGACTATTTTGAATAAACAAGAAATAATTTCAATCATATTCAATGAGGTTAAGAATGTAATTAAAAGTATTGAATGCAATTTTTGTAGTTTTATAGGGTTGTAAAAATGTTAACAGAAGTACATTTGTTTTATGAAGTGCTCCTGCCCTTAATACCAGGGATGATTTTTTTCCAGTTATTTAACTGATTTCAGCTATTTTACTGTGAAAAAGAAATTCTGAATATTCCAGGACACAGTCATAACAGGTCAAATATGATCTTTTTGAAAGAGGGTGTAGATGGTTTCAGCTATTTTTCATTGATTTTCAGTTATTTTATTTTCTATCCATAAGCATCTCTGTAATGCAAAATGTACTTCTGTCCAAGCTTTTACACGCCAATATACTTAAATGTTTTGTTATGCTATCAATACCATTAAACATTTTGTATTACAAAACCACTGATCAAAATTAACATTGTGTTAGTACATTGTATGTGTTATAATAGTAGCTAGGTTATACTGAACAAATCTATATTTATACTTGTGTAAAAATCGTGGTTTATTTATTTGTATGTAGGGTATTAATAAGACATACATACTCATTGACCCCCTCCCCCCTTCTACCTTTTAATATTTGGAAAGAATGAAAACAAACCCAAAAATTGGTCTATATCCAAACAATATAAATTCTAGGGATTTATGAAAGGAAGGTTGGTATCTTTTGGCCATTGTATTGTTTGTTCTTTGTTTTACGGCTTCTGATTACCTATCTTAGAAGTTTTCTTGTGAACCCTGCTTATAGTGAGGTGTACTCGATACAACATTATGTGATAAAGTTTGTCAGTGACTTTCGACAGGTCGATGATTTTCTCTGGGTACACTAATTTCCTCCGCCACGATATAACTGAAATATTGTTGATAGTGGTGTCAAACACCATTCCATACACGAGATAATCGTTCATGTACTGCCTTGAGTGTGATTTGTATACTTGATTCATCCCGTCCACCCAGCTGACATTGAACTGAAATATTGTTGAAAGTGATGTTAAATACTACATTTTGTATAACCCTAACCCTTGTAACCGCTTTTTACAAAATCGTCTCTTTTATTGCAGCCATGTTTGTTTGAAAATGTTTTGAACCTACTGTTACTGTTTACACCCAACATTAAAGACTTGTTTTATAGTATTTTATAATATGTAAACATTAAATTAATATTGTTGTAATTTTTCACCTCCAGAGCTACTGGACTAAATTAAGATATTATATATTGTCTGAAGTGTATGTAAGATGTGTGAAAGTTGAAGAAGAAATACGATTGTTTATCAAATGAATAATGTTATTTTTTTGTCATAAGATTAGATAGGATAAAAATTCTGCAAAATAAAATAGGTGACAATTTACAGAGCTTTTTTGTTATCTATTGTGAAAAGGGGTTAGGGTTGGTTTATGGTGTTTAACAACACTTGAAAAATATTTCAGTTTTATTGGTGGAGGAAACCGGAGAAAATCATTCACCCATCGCAGGTCACTGACAAACTTTGTTACATAATATGTTATATTGAGTACACCTCGCCATGAACAGGGTACGAACTCACAACTTTAGTGGTGATAGGCACTGATTGCAAAGGTAGTTGTAAATCCAACTACCATACAATCACGACCACTACGGCCCCTCAACCATGATCAACAATGCCACCAATATCAACAAAATGAACAACCACTCTCGCCTCATTTAACATAAAGAAAAAGACCATAACATAGGATGTAGGAAATGCAGGTCCTTGTGGCAAACTAAAAAATGTTGATATCTGAATACCCTATATATACAGTCCGACAAAAGTTAAGCACCACCTGACTCGTTTCAATAATATCTTTTCTAATAATGAACTTATTTCAAATCGGTTTGCTGTTTTCGTTACCTGTACACACATACTTACTTACCTGTGAAACAGGTTATTGATCGATTTTTATTTATGTGTATATGACAGGGTGTGTAAAGTGTCACGTGTACTTTTCAACATTTGTGTTTGCAAACGAAAGCTGATTTTTTTTGTGTAGAGTTTTAAGTTTCATTTTCTATTGGTTTGGTATGGTGCGGCGAAAATTAACCATACCAGAAAGGTGGCAAGCTGTTGGCATGCATAACGGTGGTTTTAGCCATAGAAGGGTGGCAGACCACTTCAGGGTTAACCATTCCATCATTGTACGACTGATGCAGCGTTTTCGTCAAACGGGGAATGTTACTGACCCGTCCACGTACAGGTACACCTCGCCAAACGACGCCGAGAGAGGACCGGCTCATATCCAGACGGGCGCGACAACGGCCGTTCAGTACAGCTGGTGCACTTCGTGGTAATTTAGCGCTTGGAGGCCACATTAGCACACGTACTGTAATCAGACGCCTCCACCGTCAGGGAATGCGAGTGCGACGACCCATAAAACGTCCACAGTTGACATTATGTCATCGCCATGCTCGATTTGACTGGTCACATGATCATTTAGGGTGGACTATTCGCACATGGAGACGGGTCCACTGGTCTGATGAAAGTCGTTTTTTGTTACGCCCTACCGACGGTCGTGCAAGGGTTTGGCGCCAACGAAACACTTCATTTCAGGACAACCACATTTTGGACACAACTGCTTTTGGGAGTGGGGGTGTAACTGTCTGGGGTTGTTTTTCCTTTGACTGTAAGTTGGACTTGTACGTTCTTGATGGTAATCTGACAGGCCAAAAATACCGTGACAAAGTGCTCGCTCCACGTGTAGTCCCCCATTTCGACAATCATGCGTTGGCTGACGGGCCAATGTTCATGGACGACAACGCTAGGCCACATATAGCCCGAATTGTACAACATTTTTTACAGCAAGAGGCTGTTCAGACAATTCCATGGCCTGCGATGTCGCCAGACATGAACCCTATAGAGCATGTATGGGACTTTATTTGCCGAAAAATTAACCAACGCAATGCAAAATGTCAAAATATTGACGATGTGGCAACAGTTCCCCCAAGAACGGCTTAGGCGTCTTGTGCGAAGCATGACGAGGCGTGTTACAGAACTTCACAATAAACGCGGTGGATATACTCGTTATTGATTTTTATGTCTTACACATACGCACATTTAATTTAGATGCATTTAAAAGTTCTTAAAATCTGAAGACTCTGCATTTTAATGCAATGTTAAAAACTTCCATCAAAGACAAACTGGTTTTACGTTTTTCCAGCGCCTGTTTTGTACCCCATTTTTGCCACGTCATAGTCACGTCTTTCAGGATGATAAATACTTCGTAGATTGGTAATTTTAGAGCCCTTGGTGTAGTCTTTTAAGAAGTGTAAGAAAAATGGTGATATCTATTTTATTGTTTTAAAAGTATTGATGTAAAAAAATATATCGATAAAAATATAGGGTGGTACTTAACTTTGTCGGAGTGTATATATTGTTAGAGTAATAATTAGGTGCTTGCTTCAAGTGATAGATTGTGAGTTTGTTAGATCAAACCAGAGACCATAAACTTGGTATCTGCTGCTTTATGCTAAGCTTGCACCTTTAAGGAGTAACGGTGTAGACTGATTGGTTCTGGATCAGGATAATGTGTCAAAGTGGAGCGACATGTCTACCCACAGACTGTTTCAGTGAGCTGGCACATAATAATCCAACTAATGTGCTGGTCTAGTACAAAGCGGACATGGTCATCTCATCGAAATGTAACTTGCTCTCATCATGATATTGCTGAAAAATTGCTCATTTGGGGTTAAACAACAATCACTCACTCAAAAATGACCCCTGTTTACAGTTGTTGTGTATCCTCTTACATTGCTTTTCTATACAGTTCGGGACCGGGTGGCTCAACGAGTTGGATCTAACAGCTCATACAAGCCTATCACCAATACGACGTGGGTTCGCGCCCAGCTTTGTAAATTACAAAAAAGGGTGTACTCGACTTGCAGCCACAAGTGATAAAGTTTACCAGTTGCTTGCCCATGGTCGGTGGTTCTCTCCGGGTACTGTAGCTTCCTCCATCACTAAAACTGGTCGCCATGATTTGTAAAAAAAACTTAGGAGCCTACTTTGATCAGACTCTTTGCATGGAAAGACAATGTAATGCTGTATCAAGATCTTGCTATTTCCATATCAGAAACATCGGATGCATTCGTCCTTTCCGATATCCGAAGATGCCTGCAAGATGCTCGTAAATGCACTAGTAACATCTCGGTCGTATTATTGGAACGCCCTTCTTTTTGGGATTCATACACATTTGACAGATAAATTCCAACGAGTTCAAAATACTGCCGCTCGTATGATCTCAAGGACAAAAAAAAACGGATCATATAACACCCATCCTGATTCGTCTTCATTGGCTTTCTATGGAATATAGAATTCAGTATAAACTTCTGCTATGCGTTTTTAAGGCTCTTCATGGGTTAGCACCAGTTTATCTGACAGAACTTGTAAAACCATACACCCCAAGACGGTCCTTGCGATCTGAGTCGGAATCATTACTGGCAGTGCCAGTTATAAGAACAAAGAAATATGGTGAACGCCGTTTCGACAAGGCTGCCTCCACTCTCTGGAATGGTTTGCCACGCCATCTTAAAACTTTGAACTCTTTGGACGCTTTTAAACGCAGTCTTAAAACTTACCTTTTTAGTCAGGCTTACATGGTGTAAATAGTGTTATGTTTTAATTTTATCTTTTGAACTGCGACATTTTATTTATTTGATATTTTATTTTGTATTGTTTTTATTTATAGGCTGTCTGGTGTTATGATTTCAATTTTCCTCTTTTCTGATGCATGTATATCTTCTTTTTACAATTATGTATGTTTATATATTTTATGTATGTAAAGCGCTTTTGAGTATTGTATTTTTAGAAAGGGCGATATAGAAATTCTTTTATTATTATTATTATAGCTGAAATATTGCTGAAAGTGGCATTAAACACCAAAATTCAAATTCTATACAGTTCCATCTAAATTTAGTTCTTCACATTATTCTTTCAATACTATTACTTCAGGTTTAATTTGTTTTTATTCATTTATTTGCATTTTACACCCATAAGGGTCAAGCAATACAGTAATACAAACAATAATAATACAATACAACATTTTTTACAAAAGAAAGAGTCTTTGACCGACATGGACCCTTTACCTTAATTCTATAATGATTGTTTAATAAAGGTACAAATATCAGATCAAAGATCTGGATTTGGATTACGAATATATTTCAATTTAAGTAACAAAGTAAGAGCAGTAATTTCCAATAATATTAAATAAAAAATTTCTAGGTTGATTATTTATACGACAATATAAAAAGAAGTGATCTTCATCTTCAATGTTATTGCAAGTATTGCAGTCTTTGTTGACGGGTATATTTTTGTAACGACCTTTTTCAATTTCTAAAGTATGATCGCTTGACCGAAATTGAGACTTAAATTTAATTGAGGTTTTGCAACCCAGTTTATTATTATACTAGATTTAAATTATGTCTGAAAACTTTTAATTTATGTCTAGTGATTAATGATTTAGTCAACAATAACACTTCAAAAATTCTGTTATCTTTCTGTCTTAGACAACTTGCTGCTTTATATAGAAAATGATATCCTGTAACTGGTTTCAATATCTGCATAGTTTATACAAAACTAACTTTGTACCCAGCAAAAACCACAATCAAGGAGTTTACCCCAGGCATCCCCAAACCTATGCAGGCCACTGAAAGAACTAGAATGAATGTTATGTGACATCATATTGACTGTACATGTACATGTATCATGTTATAGGACTTAATCCTCGGTATAAAGGAACTATGGCGAATTCTTACTATTGATATAATGATGCAACAGAATATGTTATTTCCAAAACATTTCTGCAAGAAATTCGGGAGGGATGGATTTGCTTGTAGGAACTCAAACAAGCTACTCCTGTATATCATCTTAAGTCCATCAGCGGACATAATCATTGTTTATTTTTCATTTGAGAATGTATATTTACGATCCATGCTTTTGAAAAGCATCTGTTCTGTTCTGTTCAGGAAATTCCACCCTATATGAAGGGTCACCGTCAATTATAGCTGACGTACGCGTTATGTTTAAAACCAATACAATTAAAAGTTAAACGATTTGGTTTAAAAGGTAAAATAAACTATAAAGTGTATTTACACTGTACATGGATGAACTGGCATGGATTAAAAATATTCAATCTTAAAAGTCCTAGATTTATTAAAAAGATAAAAATCATTATAAAACTGTATCTTAACATTTAAAAATAACGTTTTTCTCACTGGTATGAGAGTTTCATTTATATAAAATATAAAATATATAAAATATATAATATATAAATATAAACATGACTGACAGCAACCTTTTACTCTAAAAGCAGTTCTGCTCTTTTCACATGCAGAGCATAAATCAGATCTCTGCAGATCGCGTCTACATTTTTCCGGTATTGAAAATCAATCAGATTACTTGCACTGCAGTCAATTATCAGTTGAAGCAAGTCCTTTTCAGAATTAACTAGGAAATCTGTGTTTACTTGTAATTTCTCAAGATGCAAGGCCAATCTTACCAGGTGATTATATCTTATTGTCGATAGTGTATCGCATTTAAGGAGAAAGTGTGCATAATCCTCCGTGTCCTTTTGACATTATTGACATATCGACGATGTGCTAGATTTTTCATACCGGCTGATGACATGTTGGGTTTTGTATGTTCCTGTCAAAACTCGTGATTGTATTACTCCTTTTTTGACGTCTCGTTTGTTGTCTCTGACACTTGTTTTTCCAGAAGTTGTCAATTTTTGTATTTTTCTTAAGACTTAATAAAAACTTATGAGCAGATGGCAATTCATATGAAAGTAGAATTTCATTCACTGTTATAAACCAACTATTTGAGTCACAGTCTTTGATTGCTAATTGTCGCATAGCCAGTTGGTACTCGACTGAATCCGGGTCTTTTAATATCCTTAGAAACAATCCAATAATTGCCTTATGTATAATTTGCTCGATACACTCTGCTGCTAGCAAGATGTAGATTGCTGGATCAGCTGTTCGTTGTGGCAAGCCTAAAAACTGTTTAAGGGTCTTTTTCTGAAATTGCTCGAGTTTGTACATATCTGTTGTTGTTATCTTGAGTGTTTCAATTCCATATAGCATTCTTGGCACAACGAACGTTCGCCATAATTTCCAAACTATCAGTGGATTTATTCCATTGATTTAGTGTAGACCTGCTCCCATGAGTGAATACATAGTGCCTCTTGCTATAGAGATTCTTTTTTCTATATTCCGGTCTGTTGTTCTTCTTTCGTTCTATACCCAAGTGCTTTAAGGATGTTTTTTCATTTATAGTTTCGCTGAAGAGCGTTAGTGGTTTATTTTTAGCTTTGTTGTCATTTATGCGAATGATTTCTGTTTTCTTACTGTTAATTTTCACTCTGTCATCTGAAGTACATTGCTCTATAATATACAATTGTGTTTGTGCTTCCTGTTCAGATTTAGCGCATAGCATTATATCGTCTGCACAAGTTGGACACCCCACATAACTAGCTCCTATTTTAAATCCTATATCACTTCTTTCTAAGGTGTTTAATATGTCATTGTTGTATGCTTTGTAGAACCCGGCAGACAATATTCCGCCCTGTTTAACCCCTTGGTGATTAACATGGTTTTGAAATTTCTCTTCCAGATTTCACTTCAGTAGTTGTTTTCCTATATAATTCCTTTATTAGTAGCCAGGTTGATCCAGTGATATCCTGATGGTATATTTTTCAAAATAGATGAGTATGATCTACAACGTCGAACGCTTTTTCTGCATCCAAGGCAATAAGAATTAGGGTTTCATTGTTGTCTTTGGCCTCATTTATAGATTCTGTTATGAGGAGAGCAATGTTGATAGAGGACGCGCCCTTGGTGAATCCTTTTTGTAATTTATTCTGTTGTTTTTCTAAAGTACCTTCTATTCTTGCTCTGATACACATTTCTAGTAGCTTACATATAATTGAGATAACAGTTATGCCTCTGTAGTTTGATGGATTTGATAGGTCTTTATCTTTTTTGGGTACTGCCGTTAGTAATCCTTTCTTTATAGAATCTGGTACATACTTGGTGTAAAATATGTTATTGATTGTTGACGCAAGGTAGTCAGAAATGGTTGATCCACCATATTGCAGATGTTCAGCAGACAATTTATCTATGTCTTCAGCTTTTTTCTTTTTTAACGATGCCACCAATTTTGATATTTCTGTAGGGGTAACAGGTTGGATTGTCACTGAACTATTTTCACAGATATTAACAATCAGCTCGGCATCTATTTTCACTTGTCTATCATGTTCTTCATTGAATTTTAGATTTTGTTTTGGTTCTGCTAGATTGGAAAAATGGTTTCTAAAAGTCTCATTTATTTCAGCGGGTGTTGTGAACTCGTTTTGTTCTACACGCAATATTTGAGTATCTGTTGTGCTAGTTGCACGTTGATTCTTTATTAGCTTGAAAAATAGCTTTGTGTCTCTATCTGATGATTCCATTATTTCCTCATGTAACTTAGTTCGTGTTTCTGCAGTTTGTTGCCTCTGAATTGATCTAAGCTCTTTTCTAGCTTCTGTTCTTTTTATTTTGTAGATATTAGAACTACTTTGTGAGGATCCTGCTTTTTTCCATAGGTAAAATGCTCTTTTTGATTTGGCGACAGCTTCTGATAATTTAGGAGTCCATGAGTATTTTTTCCTTCTCCGAAATTTGGCTTAATTTTGCGGACAGCTCAAGTTTGTCGCTTTCTGTACGCTATTTATAAAGTGGGTAATAGATTGTTCCACTCCATATGGTGTTTTCATTTTAAGATATCTGAAGTCTTCTAATTCTACTGTTACATTCTCAATGCTGGTAAAATATGTAGTATTTATCTAATGATTAGAGTTAAATTGCCATTTGTACGCAAATATATACAAACATAATACAAATTCTTTATTTCCACTCGTGGGTCCATGGGGTGGGAGTGCAAAATGCGCAATTACAAGTACATAAAAAAGGAAAAGAGTTGTTGATTAGCAAAAAGAGACATACTACTTCTACTATATAAGAAGTCGTCTTCAACTAATTGAAGTTCCGCCAATTACGTTAGATTCTGCGCTTCAGGCGCTACAATTAACAATTTTAGAAAATGAAATATAATAATATTTTTGTTTACTTTTAGATTTTAAGATAAACTATATACATGAATTAGTAATTAACTAATGGTTAATGAATGAAACAGTTTATTTTAATGACTCGACAGAGTCACTCTTAATTCACAGTGTTCATGGGGAGACTGATCCAGTTTCGTATTGTTGGAACGAAGGATTTGTATAGTAAATCCTTGTTCGAACAATATAAACAAACACATAATAATAATAAACAATACATATTCAAAGTGTTCATAGATTAAAACTGATACTACCCTAGGTTACACCTGGGACACCATGTTACATAATTATTATCTTTTATAAATTTACCCACCAGCGTTAAGAATTATATTGTCTATTGAATTCAATGAATAAATGAATTATTGTTACATTAAATATTTCCTAAAGTAGTTCGTCAAAAAATAATACACATATATTAGACAAGAATTTATATAGATTTATTAGGCAATAAAGAAATTACAAGTAGTCCCTTCTTCAACCATATATGATGTACTCTGTTACTATACATTATCCTTGCCTCTATTCGGGTCGCGCTGCCAAACACAGCCCACTTGCTATAACATGTTATCATTTAAATAGTTATAATTGTCTTGTGTATGAACATATGTCTCCATTCTGTATTGTTGTAACTGCATTTAAATTATAAATGTATATTTGTCATTGCCCCTTGAGGGACCTTAATTGGAATAAAATATTGGTATTGGTATATTAAACCACACAAAACCGTTAAATAACTGCTCCCTGAACAGGGTACGCATATTTAGAAATTTACCTCAAGCATGACGAGTTGAGCATAAACTGTTTCCGGGTCAAGTTCAATATATAGCAACGAATATTGAACTATTTATGTTATGATTTTGAAATACGTTTGTATTCATGTTGATATCCTCACAGGTAGGACAAATTAATACAACAGACATGTCATACACAAATTAATTAAGTCCTTTATAGATATCTTTAGGGAGTTTAATCCTTTAAAATTTACCAGGTAAGTATATATTTTACCCGATTATTTGTGTAGAATAATAATAGTGTATTTTATTTACGTAAGCAACACCTTAATATTCGTGTTTCATTGATTGTTTACAAATACGATACATTCTTCCTTGTATTTCACAACACATATTTATGGATTGCTAAATACCTGCATGCATTTAGACTCGTTAATATATAGAAATTTTGCTGATTATTGGGAAAGGGGCTGAAAGGATATTCAGATAATTATAGGCATGACTATGTATTTCAAATCGAAGTTTAAAAGCCGAGGTTCTCATACATGCAAGTATTGTATTATTTTTACTTACTAATATATCTCTTTTTATTTGTGCATTTTTATATTTTTATGTCAATAATTGTTTGATTAATTAATTAATTAAATTATGGAAAATGTGAAAATTTTTTATTGATCAGGCATGGTCGAATAACACAATCTCACACCCGGCGTTATCTCTTCATTTATAAACACATACATGTTTCGTTAGCTCTTCTTTATATATTAATAAACAAGACGACGAGTATCTTTTCAACTCTGTTTATGTGTATTACACTATTCTACATCAGTTACATAGATAAGATTGTAGTGTGCAGCGTGCTAGGCTGACAAGCTATTTTTAGAGTATTACCCTACAATCTACAGTTAAACCTTAATTAACAATATCGTTACATCCCCCTTTTTCTAAATAAACAAAAAGTTTTATACTTTCTAAAGAATGTTCTCTCAACAATTTTAAGTATCTTTAAAACCAGGTTTCAAAATCAAATTAACTTTTAAAAATCCTTTAACTTCAAATTGTCAATATTTTCAATGTTCTTAATAGTAAAGTCCTTTTATAAAATTGAATCAATGGATGAATGACTGTCTCTATACTACGAACTACGAAAAGTCTAAAAACTAATTATTTACAGTCTATTTCATGACATAGTCCTTCAAGTAACTTGGCTCTCTTCTAACTCTACCAGATCGTCTTGGTTCGACTTGTACAAAAGAATGTTCAGTGTTTTCACATGAAGTTTCATTTGATCTTACACAACTGTCATCTTGTCTATCTTTATCTTTCATTTCTACATTTGGATCATTTAGTTCGAATTGTTCTTTTGAAGATCTTAAATGTCTCCTATTTCTCCTGTAGATTCCACCATCTTCAGTTTTCACATTATAGGATTTAATATTAACTTTTTCCTCTACGATTCCTTTTTTCCATTCATTGTCTCTTCCTTGCGGACGGATTCTTACAATGTCATCCTTTTCTAAGTCGCTTAGAGATTTTGCATTACGATCATAATATTGCTTTTGTTTGTTCTTTCGCACTATCATTTCTTTCTTTACATTGGTGGCTATTTTTGGTTTAAGCAATTTGTTTGTCGTTGGTAAGAGAGTTCTTGTACGGCGACCATATAATCGTTGGACAGGAGAGCTGTTCATTCCTTCGGACGGATTATTTCTCCATGATAGTAATGCTAGGAATGGATCTTCTCCCGATCTTAGCTAGCTGCGGAACCGTAGCCCTTTATGGTCCTTTTTTTTTCTTTTCTTTTTTTGGCGGACCATAGGGCTACGGATTTTCCCTATACAAAAACTTGCGGAATTTGCCACCTTTGACCAATCGTAACTACTCGGTCATTCTCGCTACCCTGCAAATAACCTCGTACGTAGATAGTAGAAATTCTTCTTAAATTGTTTGCCGGAAGTTAAGCTGCACAAAAATATAGTCCACGGAAATCCAATATGGAAGACATACTAAGTAAAATCTAATCATGCAAAACTAATTAAAACTTCAACTTTTATCCATGAAAATAATTGAAATATAGAAAATTATTTAAAATATAACTTTATCAAACTTTCATGTAACTGACATGTGAAAAATAGTTCTATTTATCCGCCTACTACGTACGAGGTTATTTGAAAGGTAGCGAGAATGGCCGAGTAGTTACGATTGACCTTTGACACCATAGTATAATACGCAAATCGGATGCCGGAGAAGTCTTGTTCTGTTACGGCTTTTACATAACTTGTACTTTCGTGAATGGAACCTGTATTTATTGGTTGTAAAAATGCAAGAAGTGTGTATTATATCCGCTTTTTTCAGGAATAAAGTCCGAAAAATGAATAAAGAAAGTCTGATCGGCAAACGAAAGTACAAGTTATGTAAAATCCGTAACAGAACCAGACTTCTCCGGCATCCGATTTGCGTATTATACGATGGTGTCCAGAGTAGGCGGGATTAAGCTGTAATCAGATATTTGTTGTAATAAATAGAAGGATATTAATAATTTTGCATAAATAATAATGTAGAGTGATAGAAAAAATATTTAAGGAAACGAAACATACACAATTGGCTACGCACACTTGACGTCCGATCGCCAGAAACCCCTGGAAAGGTGCGACTCAATCGAGGTCGCAAATTCCGCAAGTTTTTGNATAGGGGGAATTTGTTTGTCGTTGGTAAGAGAGTTCTTGTACGGCGACCATATAATCGTTGGACAGGAGAGCTGTTCATTCCTTCGGACGGAGTATTTCTCCATGATAGTAATGCTAGGAATGGATCTTCTCCCGATCTTAGCGATTTCTTCATTATTCTCTTCACAGTTTTAACAGCGTTCTCGGCCTTTCCATTTGACTGGGGATACCCCGGCGAACTTGTTACATGTACGAATTCGTAAGTTTTCGCAAAGTCTGCAAAGTCACTCGAACTAAACTGCGATCCATTGTCAGAAATAACCTTGCTTGGTATTCCATGTCTTGAAAATTGTGCTCTCAACTTCTGAATAACATGTTTCGATGTTGTTTTGTATAGCCTATCAACTTCGAAAAAATTCGAATAATAGTCAACTGTTACGAGATAGTTCTTGTTCCGAAATTCAAATAAGTCAACTCCGAGTTTCTCCCATGGACGATCGGGTATCACGTGCTGTGTTAACGGCTCTTTTACTTGTTCATTCTGATATACGTTGCAAGATTCACAATTTCTGACGAAATTTTCAATGTCTCGATACATTCTTGGCCAGTATAGCGACTCTTTGGCTCTCCGTAAACAACCTTGAATACCTACATCTCCATTGTGTATTCGTGAAAGCATATAGTTTCGAACTGACTGCGGAACTACTATTCGTTCTCCCTTAAATATAATACCATCTTGAAAGGTCAATTCTTCTCGAAATGTGTGGTACAAGCGAATAGGTTTCGGAACATCTTCTTTGCTTTCAAGCCATCCGGTTTTAATTTTCTGTTTTAAGACGCAAAGTTCTTTGTCATTTTTCGTGGCCTCTTTTAACTGAGTAATTATCTCTGTACTCACTGCTAAGTATTGAATCATTTCAATCAACTCGATTTCGGTCTCGGCTTCCGACCGTTCTATTTCTAATACAACTTCACGTTTGACATCCTGTTTAAGTTCCTTAATATACGCTCTGCTGAGTGTATCGGCTAGGTACACCTTTGTTCCTTTCTTGTACTCTACGGTAAAGTCAAACTTCTGAAGACGCAGTTGCATTCTTTGCAGTCGTTTCGGGGCACTTAGTAAACTTTTCTTGCAGATTATATCAAGGGGTTTGTGATCAGACTCTACTGTCACATGTCTACCATAGACATAGTTTTCAAATCGTTCCATCGCAAAAACAATAGCCAAAAGCTCCTTCTCGATTTGTGCATATTTGCATTCGGTTTGCGTTAATGATCTAGAAGCATAAGCAATTGGGTGACCATCTTGCATTATGCAAGCCCCTAGCCCACTTTCGGACGCATCGCATTGTACAACAGTGTTTTTGTCTGGATCAAAGTACTTTAGTACTGGAGTAGATATCAATACTTCTTTAATCTTTAGTAGGCATTTGCCATGGCCGTCCTTGTCCCACATGAACTGATTCTCTGACTTAAGTAAGTCTCTGATTGGAGCTGTTAATTCTGAAAGTCCTGGTGCAAACTTTTGCACATAGTTTATCATTCCAAGCAATCTCTGTACTCCATGTCTATCAGTAGGAGCAGGCATTTCAGTAATAGCTTCAATTTTCTTAGGATCTACTTTCAAGCCTTCTGCTGATATCCTGTGACCTAGATAGCTTACTTCTTTCAATCTCAGTTTGAGCTTATCTAAATTCAACTTAATGTTCTTTTCCTGACATCTCTGAAGAAGCGCACGCAATTTCTTGTCATGGTCGATTCCTGCTTCATCATCAGAATCACCAACTGCATACAGTAAAATGTCATCGTGTATAACTTTAACACCATCTAGTCCTTCTAATGCTTCAGTCATTCTCCTTTGAAATTCTTCTGGAGCTGGTGAAATCCCGAACGGCATCCGTTTCCACCTGTATCGGCCCCAGGGTGTTGCGAAAGTTGTCAAATAGCTACTAGCTTCATTGAGTTCAACGTGCAAAAAACCGTTTTTAGCATCTAGCACAGAGAATAATCTTGCCTTCTAAAGATCTGGCAAAATTTCTTCAATGGTCGGTGTTGGGTAGTGGTTTCGTTTTAATGCTTTGTTTAAAGGCTTTGGATCAATGCATAGTCTTATACGCCCATCTGGTTTCATAACCACAACCGTAGCTGAAATCCATTCAGTCGGCACTTGAACTGGCGTGATTATTTCTAAATCACTTAATCTATCAAGTTCGAACTTAAGCTTCTCTTTGACTACTACTGGAACTTTTCGGACAGGAAGTTGAATTGGTTTCACATTAGGATCTATCTCTAGATGCAACTTTCCTTCAAGTTTTCCTTCCCCGTTGAAAACATTTTTAAATCTTTCTTCGATTTTTTTTCTTTGTCATTTGTCCTTCAGTGCTTTCAGGCCTTTGATTTTTTTTTTCGGTTCTTCAGCACTTCTAGCACTTTGAATTTCGTTTAATTTCAAAATGTTCTCTTGATTTACTGTCACTAATTTCATGTGTTGAATAGCTCTGGCTCCAAGTATAGGTTTGACATTGGCTTTTACAATCACAAATTCTACATTGTATTTCTTATTGTTCTTCGGGTTTTTCAGTGTCAATCGCTTCTTGCCAAGCGGTTTTGTCTCGGTTCCGTTGAACATAACTAGAGTTTGAGAACTTTTCTCTATTTCTACATGTTCTTTTTTACATACGCATTGTCTGAACAGATACTCTGGCAACACGTTCACTGTAGACCCACAGTCTAATTGAAATTTTATCTCATTTCGGTCAATGCGCATCGTGGCAAAAATTTTCTTTGGGAACATTTCCTTATCTATAGCTTTTATATCCTCTCTTGAGTCATTTATTTGTACTGTTAAGACGTATTCTTCTTCCTCACTTTCAGATGTTTCATCTATTTGGTGTACCTTTCTGCTCTTTCTGACGTTTATTTTTCTGCATTTGCAGGCAAAGTGGTTTTTTATTCCACAGTTTGAACAAGTTTTTCCATATGCTGGACACAGTTCTTTGTTTGGTTTGTGTTTCTTTCCACAGAACTTGCATTCATTTGAGTAGTTATTGATTTTTGACTGTTGTTTTGTTGGTTTTTTAGTCTTTTTTCTGACATATTGTACATCCTCGTTGCTAATCTTTTTGAGTTGTTCAGTTGTTGTTTCGTTGGCTCTACATATATCTATACATTTCTTTAGTGTCAATTTGTGATCTTGTAGTAACTTCTTTCTGGTGGTGTTATCTTTAATGCCTATTACAATTCTGTCTCTAATTAAACTTTCTTCTATTTCTCCATAATTACAAGTTTTCGATAATGTTCTGAGAGATGCTACGTATGTGTCTATTGTTTCACTTTGTTCTTGGTCCCTTTTATTGAACTTATATCTTTCGTATGTTTCATTGGTTTCACCTATACAGAATGTTTCAAATTTCTGAAGTACAACTTCCAGTTTCGTCTTATCTGCGTCATTGTCAAATTTTAGACCATCATAAATTTCGAGAGCTTCGGCACCTATGCATGTAAGGAATGTCGCTGTTCTGATATCATTTTCTTTTGTTTTGAGTCCTGCTGCTATTTCGTAATTTTCCCATACTCTTTTAAACTTTTTCCAATTTGTGGCAACGTTCCCTTTCATATCTAACTTCGAAGGGAATGGAATGTTCATAGGCACATGCACAATTTGAGGTTGGACCTCTTCTGTCATTTTGTTTTTCTTTGTTTACAATGTTCGGCGTGTCTGCAATCTTTTCATGCTTTGTCTGTAGCTTATAAATTGTCAAAGTGCATAGTTTTCATCACGTGCATTGTTCTTTAGTAGGTTTCGACTAACCTGACACATCTGACACCATGTTTCGTTAGCTCTTCTTTATATATTAATAAACAAGACGACGAGTATCTTTTCAACTCTGTTTATGTGTATTACACTATTCTACATCAGTTACATAGATAAGATTGTAGTGTGCAGCGTGCTAGGCTGACAAGCTATTTTTAGAGTATTACCCTACAATCTACAGTTAAACCTTAATTAACAATATCGTTACAATACACACACATATATGTTATGTTATATAGGCATACTGATAACTTATTGAATTAGAAAAGAAAGTATCGACTGTTCAGAAATATCTTAAGAAACGAGATCCAGGAAATATGCCTAGTTTGTTTTCCCATTTGTATACAATATGTGTTGCCGGCGTCGACTGCCACGCCTCAACAATATATCTTTTATGCGAATAAACGTTAAAGATATCCGAAGGGAGAAATCACGTATTGACAATCTAGAAGCATCAGCAATATTGGACACAGGACACAGTTTGAAGACAAAAAAAAAAAAACCCACACAAACAACACAGGCAACTAAAAAGAAAAAAAAACGGAAAAAAAACGGAGGTGAAATGGTAAAAAATGTAAATGCATGAATTTTCATACAGAAATAATTGATACTTGATTTTGGCATGATAAATTAATAAATATTTGTTTAACAGTTCAAAAATCCAAAGGGGGTATATGGTCGTTCATAGATGGTCATTGAACCGGTCAGTTAGACTGACACAGGAATTATAAACCTTCTAGCTAGAATGCAACAATATCTGATGAAAGTTTCAAAACGTCATAATTGACATAATTATATCTAAAAATTCCTTTCAAAGAACACTGTTCTCGTAGCATAAATCGATCTCTGATGACGCTCAGACATAAGTATCCAGGTATATGACCACGCCCAGCATAAGTCTGCAACTGTGTGTTATGGAATACTTGCATGCCACGACAAGGGTGATATTATACAAATATTGATTGATTGCTTGGTCTTTAACGTCTGATATGCAAATAAGGTATATTACATACTTGTAACATAAATACGCATTTTTCCTTTGATGTTTTTATGCAGTAAACAACTTAAAATAGTGAACTTTTACAAACCATGGTCTAACATGAAGATCTTGATGTTATTCCATGATTTTGACGTCATAGATCTGTTATTCCATGATTTTGACGTCAGATCTTGATGTTATTCCATGATTTTGACGTCATCATGTAATTTCTGTTACAAAACATATATACCATGGATCTTACTCATGAACTTATTTAAACCAACTCATTCTTCGGATTCGTTGGTTTAAATAAGTTAATTCGTAAGATCCATGGTATTTTTAATACATAATCGGGATATCAAGTGGTAGTTTTTCATCCTCGTCATTAATTGTTGTCGTATGACGGTCGCGATATAGCAGATACTATTGCCGAAGATGACGTATAAAACAACCATATTGTCTAACATTGGCAATGCACAGTTGTCTAATGGTATGCGTGTCGGTTCGGTCCACGATCGTAGTGTCAAACCCAGGGACTATAAAATCGATGTTGTCTACTTCATTAAGCAAGCCGCATTAAGGAATAATAGGAAAGATTGTCCTGGAGTCAGCATAATGTTTCTGAGTGTAGCGAAATATACACTTGTAAACTGGCTGCAGTTTCAGTGTAGTAACACTATAAAATCCATCTCATCGAAACGTAAGAGTTCTCGCCATGATGTAGCTGAAATATTTTTTACAATCACTCGCGTATTTGTTTTCCCTCGTATATTGTTATTATTATCAATTATTAGAACCCCCGATGTAAACCGTGGTACAGAAATATGTCCTAGGTTCTCCGTTGAGGTCGAGTACAACTCATCTGAAAGGAATGTTCGCTCATAGTGGGGACGATACAAACATACAAATCGCACTCGGGACAGAACTTGTTGAAGGCGACCAGTATTTGGTAGAAAATGTGAAAATGAGATGCATTTGAGGAATGTGAATATATAAGAAAAAAAATTCTTCAAAATATCAATCAAAGCAAAACAAACAAACAAAAATCCACAGTGTGGATTTATTACATTAGTGATTTTGTGTTTTATTTCAGAAAATAGTATTCTGACCTGAAAAAAAACCAACATGCCGGAATGTGACGATCTACCGTGTGGACAATGTACCAAATTTGTCTTCGGTGGTATCATAGCTGTGTTAGGAGTGATGGTAATTTTGATCATCGCTTCCTTTGGTTACTTGGATTATTATGAGGTAAATATTCTCTCAGAACAGTATGTTTTTGAGTCAAGTTCCAGATGGAGCGGTACATAAAGAAGAGTTTGAAGATGCCAAAGGGGTAATCAAAGGGGTAATCAAAATCTGTAAATCCATGCGAAGGACAGGCAACACAAAGGCCAAAAGAACAAACAACGGTTTACAAAATACTACACTGAAAACTAAAGATCGAACAACACGAAATCACTTTAAATCGGTGGTGAAATCAGGTGCACCGTAAGTGTAAGCAGATGTCCTTCATTTCGGGGGAAATGGACGCGAAATCTATTAGTCAGTGGATTTCTAGAGGTACCCAAGTCCCCCCCCCTTCAATGAAACTTACCTGTAGGATATTGTAGAAATATTATACCTTTATTGCAAATTACACCCTTCAGGGTCAAGCAAAAACAAGAACAATTTAACATATATACATTATAAACATACATCATTTATTGAATTATTTCAACAAGTAAAAAGATGACTCTGATGGGCATGGACCCTATATAGTCCAGCGGCGAAATCTGAAAAGACGCTTATTTAAGGAGATTAATGCACCCACATAACACACACATGGAAACGCTTTAAAATGAAAGACTATACATTAAACTAAAATATTCCACATGCCGTAAGAAAATCGTATGGTCTGATTTCTGTTAAAACTTGTTTTTTTTTTATTGTTTTTGTGGTTTTTGAAAATTTACACGTATACATAAAAGTCTTAATATTCTAAATGATTCGTAGTTTTCCAGTCACATTTTCATATCAGAATATATAGATAAGACAAAAATGAACAAAACTAACAATCTGTTTTTGTTCGGATGTGTATTATTAATTTTTAAATCTCTTTGAATTCAAGAGGCTTGGTCAACACGAAATTTCACTGATTTCGTTTGATACCAATTAAAAACAACACGATTAAAATATTTCATTTTCCATCTAATTACACTCTGAAGCTGTCAATGGCATATAGAGCGATATGGCAACCGAAAAAAAACATTATTAAAGAATCTAAAGGAATCGTTGGAATCGTCGAGTTAACACGTAAAAAATCTACGTTAATTAGATGGACTCGGCATTTTCTTGGTCATTTCAGCTCAGAAATGCGCGACAGATCTGGCTTAGAAACACGAAGAAACAAAGCCTGCAGCAATGAAACGTGATGAACAGCAGGTCAATGATTTGATATACCATATACGAAATAAAATGACAGATCCTATTGACGTTGCCTGACATCCCGCTCCTCTTATAAATATTTCAACAGGGATACACGTATCG